>JBBCBC010000001.1:38594986-38877738 GCA_037126765.1 Stenogyne calaminthoides | reverse complement strand
CAGCGGTTCGGCTTCAAGAAAGTTCTTCTCTCCTACATCAGTTATGTAGGTTTTTGGGTTGATGCTTCCTCGAGTGAGACCGAAGATCCTCTGAAGATCATCATTCGACACTCGTACTTCCAATCCACCAACGGAAGAAATTAAATCAGCATCAATGTCCTCGTCCTTCTGTAGATTGTACAGAAATTCTAAGTCTTCATGAGTGTGGACTATGTTCTGATGTCTAGAGCAATATTGTTCAAGACCACACGCTCGCAAGCACTCCAGAATTTCCAGCGATTCAGGATCTGAGGTGATTGAAAATACTACATATTTCTCATCAATGATATCTTTCTTCATTGATGCGAAGTTGCTGAACTTTTTCCCTTGGCCCTGTCATGCAACAAGATATGTCATTTCTGTATGATATGCAAATTGATGTTAGTTTGAGTAAATTATTTCAATAATCTCAGTCAAACCAGCAATCTTAGCATCAATTGAGCAAGTAAGCATATAGATCGATGCAGATAGAGATTACAGAAACATATCAGCACGACTTGTAAGCCTAATGACCAGAGTGAATTAAAATCATGCAGTACTTAAAAGAAAAAATACCAGAATTGATTCGTAGGATTGAGAAATCGTGAAAATAGAATCAATTGATTTTGGAAAGTAAATTTATGAAGATTTTGAAAGTTTGATCTTTTAAGAGATTGAGAAGACGAAGTAGTGGAAAGAAGGTTTTCTGAGAAAGATTTGGATTTATAGTATGCAAGGGAAACCTTTTTGCAAAACTTTCTAATGGTACTCAAGTGTCCGTGTTTTAAAATCAATGGCTGAGATTAGTCGGCCGAAAAAGTGTGTAGGTCCCGAACGGGTTTCGTGAGGGCAGAAGTCTAGAGTGGAGGGGTGAATAGACTTCTGAAAACCTTTTCATGCAGATCAGGTGTGATGGCAGTTTGCCTGATCAGAGTGCAACTAAATCAGTTTGCACTGATATTCATTCTTACTGAGTGCCTGAGGGCAGATCAGTTTGATATCTGTCAGTTTGACTAATAGTGCGGAAGCAAGTTAATACCCGTGTGAAAAACCAGTTTTATCAAATCAGGTTCTCAAGTCAGTTTTCAATCGGCTGACTAAGCTGTCAACCTGATCAGATCAGTTGCTTGGTGCAGACTGATATTAACTTAGAATATGTATGCAATTTTAAGCTCAGTTGTGTGTAATATTGTAAAGCAATAAAGAGCAAGTAAATGCACACAAGATTTTTATAGTGGTTCAGAATACATAAAAACGTACCTATCATCTGATTCCAAGTTGTCTTCCTCAGGTGTACTTGAACCTTTGAAGTTCTTTGGGGATACCAAACATCTTGTACATCATTTGCATTAGCTTGTCCAGATCTTCTCTTCTATGGATCCCTCCTTTGTCAGCAAATCCATAGTAGGCATCCTTGAATTTGACAGCATCTAGCTTGGTATCTGGACACAAAGGTGGAAGGAGTTGTTCAAAGGGAGGAGCTTCAGGGATCAGTGACATGATCTTCCCTTCCTTCATCACCGACTGGTAGAAGTCTAGGTACTTCGTTTCTAACTAGTTCCAAAATTCATCATCATTTTCTGTCTGGTCTTTATGAATTGGAATCATCTCCAGGATGTATATGTCACACAACCATTCTGCTCTGATCTGATCCTATTCTGGAAGCAGATCTAGCCGGGCACAGAGGATGTCTTTTACTGGTGCCGGAAAGGCTTTCTCTTCCCAAGCAATCTCCTCTACCGCAGCTTCATTCTTTCTCTTCCTTCGGATGTATGCGATGTTTTGTCCCTTAGCCTCTGCTAACTTCTGCTTCTTGATGGCAGCCTCTCTTATTCTCTTTCTGGTTTGCTCTTGAATTTGTTCAGGAGACATCTGGCTTTTGGTAGATGATAATTGCCCTTGTCTCTGAACTTCAGCAGTAGCTTTCATCATCTTGCCTTTGCCTTTCTTTCTCTTCAGAGTTTGCTCAGGTTCATCTTCTTCGTCTTCTTCTGCTAATTTCTTAGTGAGTTCAAGGCTCTTGGCCTGATCATCGATTTCCATTCTTTTCTGTACAGACGAAGAGAAGTCTTCAATCTTATCGACTCTGGCAATAACATCTGAAAGAGCAGTCTTCTGCTCAGTGATGTCTTTGCTATGTTACTCCACTGTTTCTTTTAGTTCAGCAACAAGATCAGTAGATGGAGTGGCTTTAGGCAAGTCAGATACAGTGGTTTCTGGAAAAGATGCAATAGTTACCAACTGTGTCTGTTTTTCTTCTTTCTCTTATCATTCCCCCTTTTTGGTTTCATCAAAGAGGTTGGACAGCCTGCGATTTAGAGCAATAAACTGCCGTGTGATCTCCTCTCTGAGTTCCTCTGCAGGAAGAGGAGTGATCTGAGCGGTGGCAGAAGGTGCAGGAGTTAAAAAGCGTCTGAGAGCAAATTCGATGTCCTTTCTTGCTCGTTCTGTAGAAGCTACAAAGTGCTTCCAACCCATATCCATGTGGTTGTCAGTCTTCTCCAGTAGTACCTGTGTCTCACTAAGAATGTCTGTCTGAACTTTGAGTTTATCAGACTGGAGATTGAGCTTCTCGGCAAGAGGATTTACTAGTTGCATCACATCAGAAAGGATGGCATTGTGCATCTGTGAGAGTTTCTCAGCTGTGAGACTCCTTTCTCTTTCAACCAGTTTTGTTTGCTCTTCTTCAAACCGCTTCATCATATCTGCTGTGAGAGCTGTGAATTTATCTTCAATAGCAGCCTTTACCCCATCCTGAATCTTCTCAGTATAAAGATCTAGGGTATCGAAGCTCAACATAGCAGTCTGGTCAGATATTGAAGCCTTGCCAAGTTGGATCTCATCTGCAGCACCCATTCTTGGTTCATCGGCAGCTCCCTCAAGATCTGTAGGAGGTTGAACAGTCTTCTCCCTATTATCAGCAATCCCGAACCTTTCATGAATCAACCATCTGATATCATCCTCAGATGCCAATTCAACAGCGCTATCAATCCCAACATTGTTCAAGCACTTCATCTCCAAGTCTACAAAGAAATCAGATCCCAGAGTTTTCATGAGGATCAGAAACTCCTCGATTCTTTTCAATCTGATATCCCTCCAGAACACAATCTCTTCTATCTGATATTGGATGCCAGGATGTTGATCCAATTCTGGGCAAAGGTTCAGTAGATACTCCTTGATTTGTGGCTTCATTATCCTTATGATCGGGCTTTCAGAATCAGGTGAAGCAAGCACGGTTCTGGTATTGAATGGATTATGAGAGACGGACACACGCTTGTCAGATCTCTCAGGTTTTGGTAACTTGTTTGGAGATTGGGAGTGAGATGAGGATATTTGTGGTGCAGGTTCATTTTCCACTTGTTGAGGGGGTTCAGTTTCCTGAACAGGTTCAATGGTTGGGGGAGTGGGAGATCTGGGTGATCTGATTGGTGAGGGTGAGGGTGAGGTGAGGGTGAGAATGTTTTGTGAGGAGAGGGTGGTGGTGATGATTTTTTAGGAGAGTGTGATGGCGATTTGGAAGTGGGCGTAGGCGATCTTTCTTTCTAGAAGATCTTGGTGAGAGGCAGAGAATCAGATGGTGATTCTTGCTCAGAGTGCTCCACTTCAGTTCCTCTGACAGCTTTCTCTCCTTCTTTTTCGATCATCTGCTCATCCCTTACTTCACTAGCAGTGTGCTCAGAACTGACTGCTATCCTCACTTCTGATTCAACCTGAATCAGATCCTCCGTTCTGTGAACTTGCTGAGCAGAACTAGGAGCAGTCTTCAGAGGAAAAGTAACTCTCTTCTGACATTTTCGTTGAGCATCTGGTTTCTTGGCCAGATCCTTCCTCTTCAACCTCTTCTCTGGAATGGTCGTTCCCTGCGCTTCTGAAGATGCAGTGGCCTTTTCTTTTCCCTTCTTTTCTCCCTTTGGTTTGGGCACATAAGGAGTAGGATCCTCATCAGATTGACCAGGCAGAGGCTCATCCTTGCCCAAGATGGCCTTGTGCTTTGCTTGATACATCTTTGTACCATTCTCATTCCATTCATAATTCTTTGGCAGCTTGTCGGACAGAATGATTGAGATTTTGTGCATGAAGGAGCACTTGGAAGATAAGCACACTTCATTCCTCTGGGTTAGATCGAATTTCCCCGAGTCTTTCCGCAGTATTGCCTTGACCATACTCAACCAATCCATATCTGAAGCCTTCTTGATGATTGCAGTCATGACACTGATCTTATAAGTAGTGACAGCATCAAGACTGTAGGTTGAGCACATAATCACCTTCTGAAAGATCTCAAGGAGAAGGCGATATTTTCTCTTCAGGTAGGAGGCTTTGACATTTGTTGTATTCTCCTTGTTCGCTGGCCTCAACAGCTCGGCTTCAAGAAAGTCCTTCTCTCCTACATCAATCGTGTAGGTTTCTGGGTTGATGCTTCCTCGAGTGAGACCGAAGATCCTCTGAAGATCATCATTCGACACTCGTACTTCCAATCCACCAACGGAAGAAATTAAATCAGCATCAATGTCCTCATCCTTCTGTAGATTGTACAGAAATTCTAGGGCTTCATGAGTGTGGACTATGTTCTGATGTCTAGAGCAATATTGTTCAAGACCACACGCTCGCAAGTGTTGTGTTCGATATAATAATTCAAGATTAATCGAACACGTAAGAGCGACACGTGTAATATTTATTAAAATAATAATGCCCGATGGACAAGTGTGCTAGCCGTCCGTCGACCAACAAGTTTGTTCGACCAGTTCGCCACTTGTCGCCCAAAACAAACATACTCGCCACTCAGATCAAGAAAGAAGGAATCAAATGAGCTCAGACAAGTCTAAGGCCACGAACAAGTCTGAGGACTCAGAAGGCCAAAATGCTCAGACTATTCTGAGGGGTCAGTATGCTCGCAACTCAGATATCCTGAAAGGCTCAGATATCCTGAGGGTCAAGATTTTTCGCAACTTCGAGATATCACGAAGGCTCGAGATATCCGAGGGTCAAGATGCTCCTTTCGAGATATCCTGAAAGGCTCAGATATCGTGACGGTCAGTATGCTCGCAACTCAGATATCCTGAAAGACTCAGATAAT
Source organism: Stenogyne calaminthoides (assembly GCA_037126765.1). Taxonomy (NCBI): domain Eukaryota; kingdom Viridiplantae; phylum Streptophyta; class Magnoliopsida; order Lamiales; family Lamiaceae; genus Stenogyne; species Stenogyne calaminthoides. The sequence continues at coordinate 38,872,646 of JBBCBC010000001.1, read as the reverse complement.
CTGAGGATCAGTATGCTCGGTGCTCAGATATCCTGAGGGATCAGATATCTTGATAACTCAGACATTCACCTGAGGGCTCAGTATGCTCGCAGCACAAACATCCTGAGGTTCAGAGTGCTCGACACTCAGATATCCCAAAGTCCCAGACATCCTGAGGGCTCAGTATGCTCGAGGAGGACAGTATTCCAGCATGAAATTAACATGGATAAAGGGGTGAACAAAGCATCCAACCGAGCAAAAGATTGATTTGGACGACCAAAAAGGTGCCTTATAGACAAGCAAAAGCAAAGATCAACCTAGAAGATGGAGTTGGAAAGGTGGCCGTATCACCAGAGTTCTTGCATGGCCCGCAGTCTCCAGCTCATGCTTGCCAACCCAGCTCATGCTTGTCTGAGTGTTATAAAAGAAATAAAAAACAAGAAGAGAAAGGTTCTGAGATATTTCCCAGAAAAAGTTACACCCACACAAGAAATTCCCCAGAGAGGCGAGGTACAGAAAAATTCGAGTGATTATCCACACAAACAAAAACCCTAGCACTCATATGCTAACTCTCCAAATTATCTTCATTTGTATCGATTCATCTTCATAAGGTGTATCAAATATTGTACGTGTAAAGCTCGCAATACCACATCCTGGCTTGGTATGCCCCCAGAGTAGTCATTTCCTGACGAACTGGGTCAACAAATTCATCTTATTTACAGTTTATTTTACGCGTGCATGTTTTGTTTGTGAGTCATTTCTGAATTAGCCACATCATATTCCTCAAATAAAATGACCCGAGACAACTGGCGCTAGAAGGAGGGTGCTTCACCAAAAAACCAACCCATACACAAACCCTTAGTTAGCTGAGGCAGAAAAAAGAAATATAATGCCTCAATCTAGGAACACACAAACGGAGAGGTCGGGGCAAAGTCGACCTCATGACCGGAAAGAGGCTCAGCGCCAGCCTCATAAAGATCAGATAGGGGAGACCATCAATCTTGAGGATATTGCCAATGATCCGTCGGCCACAACAAGGGCCATCATTTTCTTGTTGCGAGTACAGAAAGAGAGGGCCGAAAAAGAGTTGGCTAAGTTAGAAACTCAAGAAGATGAAGAACGACGCTCGCGTAGACCTGATAGCGAGCAAGCTAAAAAGAAAAATGTGAAGCGGGCGAATAAAAAAGCCGATGATACGTCCGATGACGAACAGCCTTAGGGGTCTAGACCTTCAGCGTTTGGACGCTTGAGGCTCTCCACCAAAGACCGAATCGGCAATAATAGGCGACAGGATCCAGGGAAGGAACAGCTAATAAACATGCCCGCACATTCAGATCTTCATGATCGTCTGCATGCCGAACAAAAATTGGCAGGAACAAAATTGTCTATCCATCATCGATTGGGTAGTAAAGAACGAGCTTGGAAAGGGGGACTGCCCCATCACGAGCATGACCCACTGGGTCCTCATGATGGGAAACAGCCCCGATCTAAGTCTGTTAGTTCCATAAAATTTGCAGAAATGCAGAAAGCCATCGAGGGATTACAAGCCGACCTGGCCGCGACCAAAGGCCACCCACGGGCGAGCACAATACCCTGCTCGCCACTATCACCGGCGATCATGGCGGCCAAAAATACAAGAGAAAGTAGCAAAGACCCGACCACCAGTCCCCATGTTAGATGCTGAGTCTGACCCGCATGTCCATCTTAGCAAATATTCAGACTTTATGATCGCAATGGGTGCCACAGACGCAACTCAGTGCCGATCATTTCCCATAACTTTGGGTGATTGGACACATAGATGGTTCTCTAATTTGCCCGTTGCGTCTATCACATCTTTCGCTCAATTGGGACAACAATTTCTGTCCCACTTTTCATCCATGTGTGCTCGCCCAACGCCAAAACAAAGGTTGGCGCATTTTTCCCAACTAAGAGGTGAGTCTAATCGAGCATACATCGAAAGATTTGATAAATTTTTGTATGATGGGGCCCCAGTTGAAGAGGATGCCAAGATCCTCGCGGTGGTCGGGGGCCTGACTCTAAACACTGACATGTGGAAGGCCATGCATCAAGACTGGCCGAACACATATTCAAAATTCCGAGAGCGAGCGGCCAAAATCATGGCCATGCAAGATTTGCTCGCCCAATCACGATTGGGTCAGGAACCTACAACTAGGAAAGTTTTTGGGAAGAAAGTGGTGAATGAAGGGGGGTACAAACCCCCAGGCTCTTTCAAACCATTCGAAGAAAGAGGAGAGGCAAACGCCCTACGAAGTCTTCTGGGCGTTTCAGCAGAAACAATCTTTAACCAAATCAGAGATCGGGACATGTTGGATAGGCCGAGAAGAATCATAATGGACAAGCATCGGCTTAATGCTTCCAAATATTGTAACTATCACGAGTACATCGGGCACAATACAGAAGATTGTTGCGATTTACTCCGTCAACTTTGGAAGTTATACGAAGATAATCGTCTTACCCAATTCCTAAAAAAAGTCGGCGAGCAGAGACTCCCGAACAGAAAAAACAGAAGATCGAAGGGGTAAACGTAAAGCCGAACATCTGATAGTGATCCCGAAGAATCACGTAAGAGGTCTAAACTACCCAAAAGAGGGCCTCCTACTGTGGGAAGAGGTCTTGAAAGTCAAGAGATTCACATGATACGTCCTGAATATGGTCCAGTGGGTGGATGTTACCAGGCACCAACATTATCGAACAGACGTAAGAAGATGGAGATGCGTGCCATGCAAAGCATTCATCAGGTAAAGGTGGCGAGCACATCAGCTAGCACGCCACCCTCTCACCAAATCATGTTTTCAGAAGACGATCTAGACGGTATAATAACTCCCCACAACGACTCCTTAACCATTAGTGCTCATCTCCTCGGGTTGAAGGTGCACCGCCTCCTGGTTGACACTGGAGCTTATGCGATCATTTTGTTCGTCAACACCCTTCACTAGATGGAAAAGCAAGTTGGGGACTTGAGCAGTTATATTGAACCGTGTAATCATACCATAATGGGATTTGGGGAATCTGTAACCCGACCCTATGGTATGATTAGGTTAGGAGTCGAGTTAGAATCAACTCTGAATCCGGAGATCCGACGAACTAGAATGCTAGATTTTGTAATCGTCGATGCTCCGTCTACTTATAACGGGTTCCTAGGTCGCCCGTTTATTCAGGAATTTAAAGCGGCTTGTTCTACTTACTATTACTGTGTCAAATTCCCAACACAAGATGGAACAGGTAGCGTAAAAGGAGATCAGAAGAAAGCTCGAGATTGTTTGCTATCATGTGCACCAGAAAAACAAAATATTGTTAACATGATGGAGCAAACATGGGAGATTGGTGAGTTAAGCCAACAGGCAAATATGTTGCCAACATGCTCGAACATATCTTTGATGAACACAAGTTTGACGAGCACAGCTCCCCGAGCGAACACAGAATGCGCGAACACATAATTCGGGAAGGCAATTCATGTCCCAGATCTCCCAGATCTAATGAATATTGATCTGCTAAGCGAGCAAACGGACCTAGAACCTCGCATAGGTTTCGAACCCATGGAGGTTGATGACGAGCACCGGGGGTCCATTCAAGATCCTTGGTGGAAAAAAAAAAAAGCGAGCAACACCTGTCGAACAACTGGAGCCTATCAACATAGACCCGAACAGACCTGAGTTAGAAGTGTTCATTGGTTCAGAATTACCTGAACCAATTCGAACAGAAATGATTGCTTATCTTCAAGCAAACTTGGATGTGTTCGCATGGTCGCACGAGGACATGGTTGGAATTGATCCAAAACATGCATGCCATTCCCTCAACCTTGATCCAATATAAACTCCAGTTATCCAGAAGCGCAGAAAGTTTAGTCCGGAAAAGTATGCGGCAATTAATAGTGAAATCAAAGAGTTGCTCGACAACAAACTGATTCGAGAGGTGAAATGCCCAAGATGGCTTGTGAACCCTGTGCTCGTCCGCAAGTCTAATGGATCTTGGAGACTATGTATTGATTTCACTGATTTAAACAAGGCATGTCTGAAAGATAACTTCCCGATGCCGCATATCGATTATTTGGTCGATAATATAGCAGGCCATGAACTCATGACTTTCATGGATGCATTTGCTGGTTATCACCAAATACCCATGCATCCGGACGATCAAAAGAATACGGCATTCTGCAGTGAAAAGAATATGTACTATTGGCAACGCATGCCATTCGGATTAAAGAATGCCGGTGCAACATATCAACGTTTGGTGAACAAAATGTTCGACGAACACATCGGCTGAATAATTGAGGTATATATTGATGATATTGTGGTAAAGAGCGAACATAAGGAAGACCACATCACCCACCTCGCACAAACATTTGATGTACTCAGGGAGTACAACATGAAGCTAAATCCGAAGAAATGTAGCTTTGGGGTTCACTCAGGAAAATTCCTCGGACATATGGTCAGTCAACGGGGGATCGAAGCGAACCCATCAAAGATTCAAGCCATGCTCAATATGCAGGCCCCCAGGAGTGTGAAAGAGGTCCAAAAGTTAACCGAACGTTTAGCTTCCGTAAGCCGGTTTATATCACGAACTGGGGACAAATGCAAACCTTTCTTTGATGCATTAAAGAAGGGGAAATTCCAGTGGACCGAGCATTGCCAAAATGCATTCGAATCATTGAAGAAGTACCGTGCAGATACTCAGACACTGTCTAAGTCTGTCCCAGGCGAACAACTCTATATGTACCTTGCTGCATCCGAACATGCAATCAGTGTTGTGCTTGTACGGGCAGAAGGGACGACACACTTGCCCGTTTACTATATAAGCCAAGTGCTTAAAGAAGCCGAGCTCCGGTACCCTCCACTGGAAAGATTACCATATGCTCTCGTAATGAGTGTTCAAAAATTACGACCATACTTTTTCGATCACTCAGTCGAGGTACTGACCATCTTCCCATTGCGCCAAGTCCTCCACCGACCAGATACTGTAGGCAGATTACTCAAGTGGGCGGTGGAGTTAGGACAATTTGGCATTACGTTCGCTCCGCGAACAGTGATGAAGGGCCAAGCTATGGCCTATTTTATAGTTGAGTTGACATATCCACAAATGCCCAAAAAAGCTATCGACCAACCATGGCATATGTATGTTGATGGCTCATCAACAAGTTCAAGAGCCGGAGCAGGCGTAGTTCTCATCAGCCCAACCAGATAAACATTTACAACAGCCATCCGTTTTGACTTCCCAGCTACAAATAATGAAGCCGAGTACGAAGCTTTGATCGCTGGACTACAGATGGCTATGACAATGGGAATCCAGAGGCTGATGATTTACAGCGATTCTCAAATAATCGTTTATCAAGTAACAGGCGAGTACGAGGCCCGAGGCGAACAAATGGCACAGTATCAGCAACTAGCAAAAGAGTTGCTCGAGCATTTCGAACAAGTTTTCATAGAACAATTACCACTATTGGGTAATTCGTTTGCTGATGCTTTGGCACGCCTGGCAACGGCAGAAGGAGTGACGAACATAACGGACATTGTGGTCGTCACAACTTGTTCGCCAGCAGTTCCCAGAGTTATAATCGCCCAAGTAATAGGCGAACAAGAAACTTGGATGACTCCAATCCTGAGTTACTTACAAAAGGGACTTCTCCCTGAGGATAAGCCACAAGCTACTCGCCTCAGATTACAATATGCTTGTTATACTATCATAGACGAGCATTTGTACAAAAGAAGCTTCTCACTTTCACTACTAAAGTGTATTACTCCTGAAGAGGGTCGTGTACTTCTAGAACAATTCCATGATGGAGTATGTGGAAATCATACAGGTGGGCTCGTCCTGGCACATAAAATAATTAGACAAGGTTATTATTGGCCAACCCTCAAAAAAGATTCGCTCGCGTTGCTCGCGTGTGCCACAAGTGCCAGGTACATGCCCCACTTATTCATAGCCCACCTGAAGAATTAGTGTCAGTCTATAGCCCATGGCCATTTGCTAAATGAGGGATCGATTTGATCGGCCCATTTCCTACTGGCACGTCGGGAGTAAAATTTGATGTGGTTGCCGTTGATTACTATACTAAATGGGCAGAAGCCGAGGCCATTGTCAAAATCACCGAACAAAGAATGTGGAACTTTGTTTGGAAAAATATCATTTGTCGTTTTGGGCTTCCCCAATCATTAGTAACTGATAACGGCAAACAATTCGATGGAAGTGAATTCAGACAGAATTGTGCTCGCTGGGGGATAAAAAGCATTACTCAACTCCAGATATTATCCCGATCAAAGCAGACAAGTTGAAGCCGTTAATAAATTATCAAGCATACCCTCAAGGCCAGACTTGATAATTCCAAGGGGGGAGGATGGGCTGAAGAGTTGCCTGAAATATTATGGGCCTATCGAACAACTTTCAGAACATCAACTGTGGAGACCCCGTTTGCCTTGGCATTTGGTGCGAAGAAAAAGTGTTATACCCGCAGAATCAAGATTCCAAGTCATCGAATAATGACTTTTGGAGAGCACATCAATGACCAAGGCGCATACGAAAAGTGAACTGTTGGAAGAAAGAAAGAAGGACGGAGGCTGATTTCAAGAATGCCATGTACAAAAAGAGATCAGAGAAGTTCTACAACTCCAAAGTCCGAACACGCAGGTTCAATGTGGGCAAGCTGGTTTTAAGACGAGCAACGGGGGTATCAAGTGGTGTGTTCGGCAGAGCATGGGAAGGTCCATTCAGAGTTACAGAATGTTTGCTTAACGGGGCCTATGACTTGGAAGACCTGAATGGAGTCCCATTGTCCTACTCGTGGAATGCGTCAAATTTGAAAAAATATTATCAATAATAGCGAGCACAATTGGCCGAACAAAGTTGTCCACACAGCTGAAGCGAGCACCGTTGGCCGAACAAAGTCATCCACACAGCTGAAGCGATCATAGTTGGCCGAACATAATTGCCGATGTAGCTGAAACGAACACAAGTGGCCGAACATAATCAGCCATTCTGTTAAAACGAGTAGGACAATCCTGAAAGAAGAACACACATTATGTTCGACTCATATCTTCAGTAAAGAAATGCTGGCCAACACTATCGAAAGACAGAAGATATGTGTCAGAACGAGTTGTCAACAGAAGATACGTGTCAGAACGAGTTGACAAGTGGTGGCAACCAAGCAGGGACGAGTCAATCTTTGAACAAGAGCTGGCAAAAAGCTGAACAGATGTCAAAAGGGGGAGCAAAAGTAAGAGAGCCAGCACCAGCTAGCTATTCCAGCACTAGCTAGGGATAGTTCTATAAATAGAGGCTTATTGATAGCTGAAAAAAGCAGAGAAAAAAAAAACGGATGAAGAAGAAAAAAAGAAAAATACTACAGTTCTCAGAAGAAAGTTGGTTCAGTATGCCTCCAGACGAAGAATCCAGCACTAGATTCAGCTATCATTCTGCTGAATCGAGCATCTGGCCGGGTACGAGATTTATACCCCATATGACACTTCGAGCACAGGTTGAAGCTCATTGCGGACTCAAGATGCTCAGCAGAGTCATGGTTGCCACTCCACGTTACTCACTGCTTATGCAGTAGTAAATCACTAGTCCCCTATGCATCCCCAAAATCTCCTCCGAAGGGGAGGGATGTCATAGTGTCCGCTCAAAGCAATATGTGGATGCTGATGCTCAGGCATCTACTGAAGGGGACAGAATGGTGCGAGCTGAAAATTTTGCTCGCACCTGCTTTAGGCGAGCAGGTATACGCGCCACATGCTCATGTCCGCAGCAGCCCTCATAATCACAGCTTGTCCAGGAGGGACAAAATCTTATGCTGCTGCTGCTTGAGCATGTTACTAAAGAAAGAAGGGTAGACAGGATGATGTGCCACATCCTTGTCAACATCAATTCCGCGGACAAGGTGAGGCTAGTTCGTGTCTACTCAAGACAAGGTTTAAATTCAAAACCCTAGTCTGATATCTATAGTTGTGTAATAGATAGTCTTCTTCAAATATAAAGGTTGTAATAGAATACAAAGTGTTGCAAAAAGAAAAAAATATATATGTATTTTTGTTCGCTAAGATTTTCTAGTTCAAGCCTATTTGAGGTCGCACCTAAGCCGGACGGCCCGAACAAAGACGAATGAGCCCAAGTCTATGTTCACCTGACGAACACGTTCGTACTCTGATTCCCTCAGCAAAAAGCAAGTAATGGGTACGCAGTCGCATAAGACGACTCGTACTTACAGATACCCGTAGCGTAAGCGGGTGATGAGTGAGGGGTCGCAGCTAAATAAGACGGCCCTAGTACGAAGTGATCGCACCTAAATAAGACGATCGCGAACCAAGAAAGGGGGGGTTCATGAAGTAACCCATCTGGTCGCACCTAAATAAGACGATCAACCGATTGCAACGTCAATAAGACAATCAAAACCGAAAAAAGTCAGGAGCGGGCATAGGCAAACCCAATGTTCGAATTCATTCAGAAGAAAATGGGCAAAAACTAGAAAGCAACAAAGCGAACACAAAGCAACAAAGCAAACATCAAGCAACACAAGTATCAATCACTCATCAGCAACCACATTCATCCTCAACAACAATCAGGTTAGAGGAAATAGTTCAACATGCAATTCAACCATTCAGTTTCAAAAGTGTTCGAACAAAAGAGAAGAAGTCAGAAAAAAATTACAAGTATGGAAGACATTGTTCGAACAAAAGATGAAGAAGACAAAAAAATTACACAACATATATTCGGCAAAACAAAAATAACACTAAGAAGCAAATTCATAATTGGGGGTGGATGGAAGAGAAATGTCGAACAAATCGTGCTCTGCCCCCTCAGCAACAACTCCTTCAGTACGGTCAGGTACCAAATGCTCGCCAGGAGGTACATTCTGCTCGGTCACAGGAGGTCCCCTTTGCTCGGCCTGCACCTAATCGGACCCGGACTCAGTTTGGAGATTTTGGCCCGCAACACCAGCAGTATTCACGTCCGAACCATCTTCCTCATCCAGAATAGGATCATCAACTTCGACCCCTTCAATAAGAATGGAGAAATCACACAGATCGTTCAAATCTGACATTGGAAGGTTGCGATCTGGTGGGTTATCGATCAGGTACTGCTGGAAATTGGATATAAGAGGGGCAATTTGTTCGCCAGTGAGTGCATGACGAGCAGACCGAATAGCATCGGCGAAGGCACAAATGTAGGAGAAGTTGGACATGGAATCAACATACTCTTCATTATGCAGCTTTGAATTTTCTAGACCCAAACGAGTGTTGGTCTCCTCAGCAATGATGAGTTGTTGGCCGAGCACGCTCCTCTCACTTTCCATGGCCACGACGCCAGCTCGGAGTCTACGAAGCTCAACATTCATCTCCTCCTGAGCTCTTCGTATACTGACCACCTCCTCCTGAGAGTGATTCAGTTCCTCCTTTGCCTGGCGGGCATCCTCCTGAGCCTGCCGAGCATTTTCCTAAACTTGGCGAGCATTTTCCTGAGCCTGGCGAGCATCCTGATGAGCCTGCCGAGCATCAGCTTGTGCTGAGGATGCCTGTCCCTGAGCCAACCTCAGTTCATCCTGAGTCCTGTTCAGCTCGCCCACCTTTTCTTCGAAATTCCTGATCAAAGCCAAGTAGTTGGCATGAAGGTTGGCGGACTCAGCATAGGCTTTCTCAAGAACGACCATAGATTGGCCCTGAAGTACCAGGCCAAGACGCATGTTTTCCAGAGGAGTGGGACCCATGGTAGACTCTTCCAGCTCGGTAGTCCATGCTCGAACGGGAGTCTGGAACGCTTTCTGAACATGCTCAGGAATTCCCGGAACCTTGCCAACACTCGGCGAGCAGAAGTGGTTTTTCAAATTGGGCATCAAGGGCGCCAACCTGCTCAACCTACATATACACCCGAGCGAATAAATATGAAAAAGCGAACAGAATTAACCAAAGCAGAAGTAAAGCGAACAAAATGTACCTGTTCGCACGAGCCGGATCCCATCCCAAGAATGATTTATCCTCAGGGGACCAAAGCTCAGGGTTCAACAGGAGTCCATGATCGAGGTCCAACAGGAGGTGGAGAAGATGTGCCAACCTCCATTTCAACGATTTGCAAAACTGGACCGACCACGGAGGCGGCCACTCTGATTGCCTCAGCAGTAGGGGTCCGAGTCACCCTAATGGCGTCAGTGCTCGTTTGAGCCTGTTCGCTCGGCGCGCTCTTCCGAGTTTGTTCGCTCGGCCCCTGCTCGCCAATTTCCATCCTCAGTCTCTTCGGTGAAGGATCTTGTTCGTTAGTCCCCTGCTCGGCCGAACGAGTACTCCTTTGCGGTTGGCTTGATTACCCAGGGCCGGACACGAATGCTCGACTTGCCCTACTCACCCTGTTCGCCTCTCCTCTGTTTGTTCGCTGAGCCTCCCGCTCAGCCTGAATTCGAGCAAGCTCCTGTGGTCTTTTTCTTCGAGCCATCTCAGTGTGCTCGGATGTACTCATAGCAACGGTCACAGCGGGGAAAGCTATAAACAAAATAATTCATTATGCACAAAAGGATAACAGCGAGCAAAATGGCACAAAGTTTATACAAATAAAAGTGGCAATTCTTACCAGCAGGATTAACAGCAACAAGATGATGAGGGGGCACAAACAAACCTCCTTTCTTCCTCTGATCGGTGGTATTCAGGGTTCTCACAGATCGTTCCGAGTGAGACTCGAGGTCAATTTGCCAAACGCTGCTAAAATAGCCATCGTTCGTCTCCTTGTCCGTCGCAGCTGGAATCCCTGAAATAAAGAGTAAGTTAAAATTAGTTCAAATTGAAGAACAAAAGACACAAAATCACTTACTTCGGTACACCCCGAAGTCAGTGGGGATGTCTAAACAAGCATTTGGTTCGCTTCCAGAAGCTGGGCTCTTCCAATCGCCCCCAACGAACCAAAATTTTTCCTTCCAATCACTGATTTTTTTCGGCACATCCTCAATGATTTTGCACTTGGCATTAGCTTGCACGAACAACCACCCATGTTCGCCCTTCGGACGGGTCAAGTGCACCAATCAAGCAAGTTCAGCTGCTGAGGGATAGTATCTTGGCTTCATTTTGCCGAACAAAGTCAGGAAACTTATAATCATGTGCCACCCATTCGGTTTCAGCTGCGTGATGGTAATGTTCCATTCCACGAGCAAACGGGTGATGGCTGGATGGAGGGGGAATCGAAGGCAAGCTTCCATTGTGTCCAAATTCACAGCGACACAACCCTCAGGGGGCTGGTCAGCGCGCTCATCAGGACCCGGTGCCCAGAAAAAAACATCTTTGGGGGTTTCGTAATTTCTATGCAGCTGAGCGAGCATATCTACATCAATTATGCTCGCTATCTTTCTCGCTGGGTACTCATTTTCAACCCTAATCCAATGAGGTTGCTCGGGCCAATCGAAACTATAACGAGCATTATACTCATTATATGTTGGACTGTGAGGGACACCAACAGGTATATCGAGTTTAGAATTTTGCTCACCGCCTACCCCTATGTTCGATTCGGTTACATTCACAGCCATCAAAATTTCCCCCCTCACAATATCTTCATTCCTATCTACATCAACATTATCAACAGCCCTAGACCTAATTTGAGTTTGGGGCAAAGAATCGTCACTTGAATCATCCGAGAAATCACTACGGACCAAGTCCCTATCTAATTCATTTAGGGCTTCGTCGGAATCGGAGGAAAGAACGGCAAATGGTTGCCGAACTTGCCAACGAAATCCTGAATCCGAGACATTCATCTTCGGCGCATTAGCGTCACTACGGGGGATTCTACTGACAGAGGGGGAAGAAGAACTATGGTGGTCCGATTCTAAGGGAACAGAAGAGTTTGAGCAAGAAGTCATAATCGCAATAAGAGAAAGAATGCAGCGGTTACCTGAGTAAGATTCTTCGCCGGAATGATGAAGGCCTCGCCGGAAATTTTTAGACACGGAAAAGATTGAAAGACAGAGGCAAAAAGAAGAAGGAAAGAGAAAAGGGTTTAAGGTGGTGAAATGAGGTATATATAGATACCGGATTCAATTTTGAAAATCTGGCACAGAATACGAAAAGACATCGACTATGGCCCAATAAGATTATAGCAGTCGGGCCCCATGTTGAATACAAAGCAACCCGGCTGGGGGGTATTGTTGTGTTCAATATAATAATTCAGGATTAATCAAACACGTAAGAGCGACACGTGTAATATTTATTAAAATAATCATGCCCGATGGACAAGTGTGCTCGCCGTCCGTCGACCAACAAGTTTGTTCGACCAGTTCGCCACTTGTCGCCCAAAACAAACATACTCGCCACTCAGATCAGGAAAGAAGGAATCAAATGAGCTCAGACAAGTCTAAGGCCACGAACAAGTCTGAGGACTCAGACGGCCAAAATGCTCAGACTATTCTGAGGGGTCAGTATGCTCACAACTCAGATATCCTGAAAGGCTCATATATCCTGAGGGTCAGTATGCTCGCAACTCACATATCTTGAAAGGCTCAGATCTCCTGAGGGTCAGTATGCTCGCAACTCAGATATCCTGAAAGGCTCAGATATCCTGAGGGTCAGTATGCTTGCAACTCAGATATCCTGAAAGACTCAGATAATCTGAGGATCAGTATGCTCGGTGCTCAGATATCCTGAGGGATCAGATATCCTGAAGACTCAGACATTCACCTGAGGGCTCAGTATGCTCGCAGCACAGACATCCTGAGGGTCAGAGTGCTCGACACTCAGATATCCCGAAGACCCAGACATCCTGAGGGCTCAGTATGCTCGAGGAGGACAGTATTCCAGCATGAAATTGACATGGTTAAAGGGGCGAACAAAGTATCCAATCGAGCAAAAGATTGATTTGGACGACCAAAAAGGTGCCTTATAGACAAGCAAAAGCGAAGATCAACCTAGAAGACGGAGTTGGAAAGGTGGCCGTATCACCAGAGTTCTTGCATGGCCCAGAGTCTCCAGCTCATGCTTGCCAACCCAGCTCATGCTTGTCAGAGTGCTATAAAAGAAAGAAAAAACAAGAGGAGAAAGGTTCAGAGAAATTTCCCAGAAAAAGTTACACCCACACAAGAAATTCCCCAGAGAGGCGAGGTATAGAAAAATTCGAGTGATTATCCACACAAACAGAAACCCTAGCACTCATATGCTAACTCTCCAAATTATCTTCATTTGTATCGATTCATCTTCATAAGGTGTATCAAATATTGTACGTGTAAAGCTCACAATACCACATCCTGGCTTGGTATGCCCCTAGAGTAGTCATTTCCTGATGAACTGGGTCAACAAATTCATCTTATTTATAGTTTATTTTACACGTGCATGTTTTGTTTGTGAGTCGTTTCTGAATTAGCCACATCATATTCCTCAAAAAAACGACTCGCGACAGCAAGCACTCCAGAATTTCCAGCGATTCAGGATCTGAGGTGATTGAGAATACTACATATTTCTCATCAATGATATCTTTCTTCATTGATGCGAAGTAGCAGAACTTTTTCTCTTGGCCCTGTCGTGCAACAAGATATGACATTTCTGTATGATATGCAAATTGATGTTAGTTTGAGTAAATTATTTCAATAATCTCAGTCAAACCAGCAATCTTAGCATCAATTAAGCAAGTAAGCATATAGATCGATGCAGATAGAGATTACAGAAATATAGCAACACGACTTGTAAACCTAATGACCAGAGTGAATTGAAAACATGCAGTACTTAAAAGAAAAAAAAATTACCAGATATTGATTCGTAGGATTGAGAAATCGTGAAAATAGAATCAATTGATTTTGGAAAGTAAATTTCTGAAGATTTTGAAAGTTTGATCTTTTGAGAAGACGAAGTAGTGGAAAGAATGTTTTCTGAGAAAGATTTGGATTTATAGTATGCAAGGGAAACCTTTTTGCACAACTTTCCAAAGGTACTCAAGTGTCCGTGTTTTGAAATCAATGGCTGAGACTAGTCGGCCGAAAAAGTGTTTTAATCGCACTGTTGAGTAAAGTAGTCTTCTCGTATTTCAGACTCGAAAATTCGCAATAAAAATGCATTAAATACACATTCCCATGTCCGCATTTAATGTTTTGCAGTGCATGCGTCACAAAGTTAAGAGAAGGCAGAGTAAAAACAAATTTATTTAAATAAAATGTTCAGAAAGGGATAAATAAGAAACGTATCTGACTGATTGATATTGTAATCAACCAGTTACCACTGTGATCTGATCTGGTTGGCTCGATTACTTGTTGACCTTACTGATGATAGCCTATACCTTAGCATTTCCCAACAATATTCCACTCATCTGATCAGATTCCTGTTTGATCCACTTCGTTACTTATCTGATCCACTATCTGATTCTCTTATCTGATCCTCTTATCTGATCCTCTTCATCCTTCAGTCTTCTTCTATTCAGGCCGCATTTCCAATGCACTTAAGTCATACTCCCTCCAAAACATTTACTTCGGGGAGTCAAAAAATCGCCTCGATTCCCAAATCGGTGCGATTTGACATTCCATAATAATGGTATAGATACACTGTGATTACTCACACCGTCAACTCATCCAACCATCGGCCACGTGTTCCTTACGCGTTGTCGATGCAAATTTCTCTTAAGGTCTTCTGAGAAAAATTAATTTGCATTTATACCCCTGTTTTTCTCCTATAAATTGGCCTGGGGTGTTAGGCAAACAACACAACATAAACCATTCATCTTCTTTAGCTTATACTCCATGTTTTCCGATGAATCCCTTATTTCTGGTGAAACTTCCGGCAAAAGTCTTTAACCCTTCTCCAATGAATTCAGCTTCTCAAATCAACCCTGTGTGTTCCTTCACACTGCGTTCGTCGTCATCGAAGATTACACATACGATCATTGCAAAGCTTATTTACCACCGAGGTGGCAGATCTACTATAACAAATGAGAAGGCACTTCTCCTAACCGTAATCACCTTGTGTGCCTATCGAGATGACGGAATTAGCATCAACAGACTCAGTCTGAGACAAAACATGGGTTTGGTACACGGTCTACATCAGACAAAAGCTGATATTCGTGTATCAAACTCAATATTTGCATGCGACACTAGTGGCCTTATGGTCGTTTGACCAAACCTTTGGCACTTGTGTCCCATTTAACAGCTGGAGAGCCCATTGATTTCAGGTCTAGGGGCTCCTGGCTTAGACATCCTTCAAGGCCGCTCTCGCTCCTCACTCCGAAGCTCTGAGGGTGGCTCAGGATTATCTTAAAGCCTCTCACGCCCCTTTTAGGGTCGGGAGATAATGAGAGTATCAAGCTCTAAAATCTTTAAAGCCTCTCTCCCCTTCCTGACCTAGAGTTAGGCTTAGGGATTATGGTTTATGTACTAACCTCCGGGTCCTTATCAATGAAAAGGTCTATTATTTCATTGATGTGTTGCCTCTACTTACTTATGCGATTTGTAGCCTTAAACCTATACAACTTGCTTGTTTGATCGTAGCTTAATCGACTTATAAAGTATAACCTTCCAATCTAATCAGTTCCCCCTTAATTTGATATATCTTAAACTGATTTGTTCCTTGTCTGATCTTCAGATCGGCTCCTTGTCTGATTTTCTGATCGGCTCCTTGTTTGATCGTCTGATCGGCTCCTTGTCAGATCGTCTGATCAGTTGAGATTCCTAACTCAACTAATTCCTATTAACCTGGTTAGTCTCTTAACCAACTGGTTCTGGAGACCAGTCCACCAAACATTTCTGGTGCACTTTCTCCGAGATCCAGAAGCCCTAGCTCATTGCATAATTCTCTGAATCTGATCTCACCTAGTGGCTTAGTTAAAATATCGGCTTTCTGCTTATCAGTATGGATCTTTTCCATTCTGATATTCTTCTTTTCAACATGATCTCTGATAAAATGATGTCTGACATCCACATGCTTGCATCTTGTATGTAGAACAGGATTCTGAGTGATTGCAATAGCACTATTACTGTCACAGAATATAGGTACGTTCTTAGCTACGATGTTGTAATCCCTCAGCTGCTGACTTAGCCAGAGCAGTTGGGAACAACAGCTTCCTGCAGCCATATATTCTGCTTCAGTAGTAGATGTCGCAACTGACGTCTGCTTCTTCGAAAACCAAGAGATCAGTTTACTACCTAGAAACTGACATGTACCTGAGGTTGGCTTCCTGTCGATTCTGCAACCTCCGTAATCAGAATCAGAATACCCACTAAGCTCTAGATTATCATCTGATGGGTAAAATAAACAAAGGTTTATTGTCCCCTTCAGATACTTAAGAATCCGCTTAGCTGCTTCCAGGTGGCTTTGCATTGGATTTGCCTGAAATCTGGCACATACACCTACTGCAAAAGTGAGATCTGGTCTGCTGGCAGTCAGGTATAGTAACGATCCAATGAGAGCCCTATATTCTTCTGATTAGTTTTCTGACCGTTCTCATCTGGATCCATCTTGAACCCGTTCATCATAGGAATTCTGGCTTCCTTACAGTTTTGAACTCCAAACTTAGCCAATAAATTCCTAGTGTACTTCGTCTGGCAGATGAATATCCCTTCTGTACTTTGCTTGACCTGTAAACCTAGAAAGTAATTCATCTGACCCATCATGGATATCTCGAACTTCCCTTGCATCAACTTGCTGAACTTCTCACATAACTTCTTGTTGGGAGATCCGAAGATGATGTCGTCCATATAAATCTGAACCATCAGAATATCTTCTCCATCTTCTATTCTGAATAAGGTTTTGTCCACTATTCCTTTAGTGAAACCGCTGTCTATCAAGAACTGAGAGAGTGTATCATACCAAGCTCGAGGAGCTTGTTTCAGGCCATAAAGAGCTTTTCTTAAATGGTACACTTGGTCGCCTTTTTCAAAGCCTGGAGGTTGTTCAACATAAACTTCCTCAGCTAGTAACCCGTTTAAGAATGCACTCTTTACATCCATCTGATACACAATGAACCCTCGTGGGCAAAGATATTTAAAAGCTTGACGAATGGCTTTCTAAGCGAAAGCGATCGGTGCAAAGGTCTCATCATAATCAATTCCTTCTGATTGAGAGTACCCCTTAGCAACAAGTCTTGCCTTATTTATGGTTATGACATTATTCTCATCTCTCTTGTTCTTGAATACCCACTTCGTGCCAATCACGTCTTGATGAGTTGGTCTGTCCACCAGTTTCCAAACTTGATTCCTTTCAAACTGTTCCAGTTCTTCTTGCATGGCTAGAATCCAGCTTGCGTCTTATAGAGCTCCCTCTACTTCAGTTGGTTCCTTCAAAAAACAGATAACAACAATACATAGCACTTTCACCAATCTGATGTCTAGTTTTGACTCTATCAGATGGGTCTCCGATAATCAGATCAGTTGGATGACTGGTTATCTAGGTCCTTCTCTTCTGATTTACATCTATTTGGAGAACATCATCCTCTTCTGATAGTAGTTCATTACTAGTGATTGGGAGTGGTGCAGAATTATGATCCACTTGATATGAACATGTCTCAGCTGATGTTGGACTCATCATGTGCTGATGTCTGTCCATAGGAACTTCAGGAGTTCCCCCTGAACCAGATGGTTCAGTTGATATTGTCTCAAATTGTATGCCTTCTTCTTTCATCGATAGTTGTGCGTACCTTAGGGTCTGATTGACTTGGTGAATCGGCAAGATCAAGTTCGGGATATACACCATTACGTGTTTCGATTCTTTCTCCTTGATACTTTAGCCGATCCATTTTTCGCGCATCGTCAAAAGTGCGGTTGATCTGCATCTTGCTTGTTACGAGGCAACTTTCTCTTGTTCGGAAGATGTCTCATAAAAAGACCACATGGGGTGTTTCTTCCACAACTAGGGTTCGCTTTGTTGTAAACCCCGAAAAGCCTTCTTTGGATGAGGAATATCCTAAGAATATACCCTCATCTGACTTGGCCTCAAAAGTCTTTAACTGACTTTTCCCATTGTTGTGTATGAAACACTTGCACCCAAAAACATGGAAGTAAGAAACACGAGGTTTTTTGCCCTTCCACAGTTCATAGGGTGTTTTGTAGTGAGCCTTAGTCAGAGAACATCTGTTCTGAGTGTGGCATGCAGTATTGATAGCTTCTGCCCAGAAACGGCTTGGTGTTGCATGTTCAACTAACATAGTGCGAGCAGCTTCCTTGAGTGTTCTGTTTCTCCGTTCTGCTACTCCATTTTGTTGTGGCGTTCTTGCAGCTGACGTCTCATGTTGTATACCAAACTTAGTGCAAAAACCAATAATAAAAGAGTTCAGAAATTATGTACCTTTATCTGATCAGATTTTCACTATACTGACACCCTTTTCGTTTTGTAGTTTCTTGAGCAGCTCAGGTATCTTTGTTGTTGTCTCATTCTTCTTATATAAGAATACAACCCAAGTAAACTTGGAATAATCATCCACGATTACCAGAGTATATTTGCATCCGCTGAGACTGACTGGTGTAACTGGTCCAAATAAATCCATATGGGCGATTTGCAATACTCTCTTGGATCTTTGGTCCGTATTCCCTTGAATGGGGCTTTAACCTGTTTTCCCTTCTGACATGCGACACATGTCTGATCCTTTGAGAATACCTCATTCGGAAGTCCCTCAACCAAAGACATCCTTGCTATCTTGTTAAGGGTTTTAAAGTTCAGATGACTCATTCTTTTGTGCCAGAGCCAACTGCTACTTTTGGAACTCTTAACAATTAGGCATGCATTTCTTGGACAATTGTTCCAGTCTGCTGTGTAAATCGTGCCTTTCCTTGAACCAGTTAGCAAGATTTGTTGAGTAGCTCGATTCCTTATCGTACACTGATCACTCGAGAACTCAACACTGAATCTGTTGTCGCAGAATTGTGATACTGATAGCAGGTTATGCTTTAAACCTTCGACATACGAGACTCCAGTAACTTGTACATCATCATTCTCTAAGGTTCTGAATCCTCTGGTAAAACCAAAGTTATCATCACCAAAGAGTACACGTGGGCCTTCTTGTTCTTTGTAAAGAGCTAAGGAGAAGTTTGCTTCAGTCATGTGCCTTGAGCATCCACTATCGATGTACCAGATAGTTTCTTGTACACCTCCTTTGTTGGCCAAACCCACGCGAACCTGCAATCGAATCAGGTTTTAGGTACCCCTTTAGGATTGGGTCCTGAGGGGTTAGAGGTGGTTTTAGGGATCCATACAAACAGGGCACTTCTATTGTAATCAGATAGATCAGAAGGCCTTATTTATCTCCCATAAACATCAACATAATCATACGTCTCTTTATATGCATTCTGATTAGTATGATTATTTGTGCTAGCCTTGAGTGAATCAGAAGACTTGGGATTTTTCTTTACATTTTGTCTTCTTTTAACCCAGTGGGGCTCAGGTGCAGTAACCCTAGGTCTCTGATTGTAAGGATAGGTACGACTGCTACCATTAAAAGATTCATATCTTTTTGGCATAAATGGTCTTGGCAGTTTACCTTTAGCTTGCTTGTTAGGCAGCTGACCCTGATTAGGTTTTAGATTAGATTTCCTTTTGACAAGTTATCTCTTCTGATACCTAATCTGCCGATCAGGTTGAGGTCTCTTCAGAAGAACTGGGTTCTTCTGTTGATTCCTCGGCTGATGCTTAATCATTTGGGGTCCATTTATGTTCCCTTTCTGATTAGGCACTTGCCTTACTTGTTCAGCAGGTCTCTTTCCCTTATCAGATACATATTTTGCTTTCTGTGTATCTATGTCAGAGACTCGTTTGATTACACTCTTTTGAAGTGAACCAGACGGGGCTTTTGAGGATGTAGAAGGGTTCTCATACCCAATTCCCTTCTTATTAGTTGGCGTTCGAAAATAGTTGTTCATATCCTGAACGGTTTTTGAAGATTTCATGAAAACCTCTATTTTCTTGCGTAAACTATCCTCAGTAGATTTCGGACTCTCATGTAGTCGGAAGAGTTCAACACACTTAGCTTGTAGGATTTTGAAATCATCAGCTTGCTGTTTATTGATTGCTAGCTGTTCTTTACTCTGCTTCTCCTGATCAGAAGATTTAACCTTCAGAACTTTCAGTTCTTCAGTTACCTTCGAAGCGGCGACTTCGGTGATTTCGATTCAATTTGCTTTTCTTGACAAATGTTCTCTTTAACAAGCTGAGTATTTTTTATCCTTAGCTTATCATTTTCAGCTTCCACTATTATATAAGTGTCTACTGCGTTAGAGAGATCATCAAGCAATTGCTCAGAGTAGAGCTGCAAGTCAATCTCTCCAGCAGGTGTGCTAATTATAGCTGGTGT
The DNA here is from genome assembly GCA_037126765.1 of Stenogyne calaminthoides. Taxonomy (NCBI): domain Eukaryota; kingdom Viridiplantae; phylum Streptophyta; class Magnoliopsida; order Lamiales; family Lamiaceae; genus Stenogyne; species Stenogyne calaminthoides. Next base: position 38,852,435 of record JBBCBC010000001.1, on the reverse strand, counting down.
GGAAATTGAAAGAGCAGGAGGTTACCTCAGATTGGTCTTCCTCCTTAGCCATCAGACAGATTTCATCATCAGAGGAGAAAATAAGATCTTCATGGTAGAAGAAATCATCGGCATTGCTTATCAGACAAAAGTCCTCTACTGATGAGTAGCCAGAATCCTCAGAAGGCAGATAGGAATCATCAATTCCTGATGTGTCAGCGACCATGGCTTTTCTGTCTCTATAGCGTTGCTCTCTTCTGTTCCGCTTCTCTTCTCTTTCTCTTGGAGTTAGGTCTGGGCAATCGGCGCTGTAGTGACCTGGTTTCTCACAGTTGAAGCATGATCCACGATCCACGGAACTTCTTCTGCCAGGTGAGTCACTCCGTCTGTCTGTAGGATCTGTCAAGTGACTTTCCTTTCTGATTGTAATCTGAACTTCTTCTCTCAGATCTGTTGTCTCTTCTCTCATCAGACCGATCATCTCTTTTCTTATCTTCTCTGTGATCCCTTCGGTCATCAGATCTGGTCCTTTCTGGAGATCTGTCAGTTGACCTCCTATTTCTTCCTCTGCTGTCTTGATAATCCCTGTAGAATCTGCGATACTTACCAAGTTGAATGTTAGATCTTTCAAGTTACCTGGTAAGCAAAGCGATCTGTTCAGCTTGGCTTATTATGTTTCCAACAGGTTCAGTGGCCTTTGATCTGCTGCTGGTTGCTTTGAATGCAACTGATTTTGATGTGGAGGTTGTGGCTTCAGCAGGAGACTCATCTTCTTCTTCTTTCCCTCTTTCGATCAGATCGAACTCATGGGCTTTAAGACTTAGGAACAGGCTACTTGGTTTCATCTTGGCAATATCTTGGCAGTCCTTGATTACCGTGACTTTCATATCCCATTTCTTGGTGAGGGATCTCAAGATCTTGTAATTGATGTCTTTATCTGACATCTCTAGTCCAAGTTCTCGTAGCTTGTTGACTGACATGGTGATTCTCCCATCGAGCTCATTGATGGTTTCATTTGGCAGCATCTTAAGTTTTTCGAACTTCACCAGTTCAGCTTGCAATCTGCTGTCTTTGATCTGATCATTTCCTTCACACATCTCAGCAAGCGTATCCCACATCTGTTTAGCTGTCTTGAGATACTTTATCTTTTCTTTGGTTGTCTTATCCATGGTCTTCATGATTATATGCCTGGCTATTGTATCCAGTGTATACAGCTTTCTTTCTTCTGCATCCATCAGGGCAAGACTCTTTTGGACAAGGCTTCCAATTGCAAAATTTGGATCACCTCCAACAGCTGGGTTGTCATGATATATGATGATGGATCCTCGTTCAATGACTTCCATCATTCTGCCTCTTATTGACCCCAGATGGTTGCACATGTATATTGTCCAGACTGCATACTCATCAATGGAAAATTTAGGCAAATCATGATACATACTAGAAGTATTATTCATGCTGAGTGATTTTGAAAACGAATGAGTTTTGAAAACGGTTTTTCAAGATCAGTTCAAGTGACCACAAAGATTCTTCCTCAAGAACCGATGATACTCAAAAGCCGATTGGTCGTAGAGAACCACCGCTCGATACCACTTGTAGGTCCCTTAAGGTTCGTAAGGGCAGAAGTCTAGAGGGGAGGGGTGAATAGACTTCTGAAAACTTTTTCGTGCAGATCAGGTGTGATTGCAGTTTGCCTGATCAGAGTGCAAGTGAATCAGTTTAGACTGATATTCAATCTTACTGAGCGCCTGAGGGCAGATCAGTTAGATATTTGTCAGTTTAACTGATAGTCGTGTTTAGTTAATACCGTGTGAAAAACCGGGTTTATCAAATCGATTCTCAAGTCGGTTTTCAATCGGCCGACTAAGTCATTAACTCGACGATCGGATTTGCTTGGTGCGGATCGATGTTTAACTTCGAGAATATGTATGCATTTTTAAGCTCAATTGTGTGTAATAGTGTAAAGCAATAAAGAGCAAGTAAATGCACACAAGATTTTTATAGTGGTTCAGACAATCGGTCCTACGTCCACTCTTCCCTATCACAAGGGGTACCAACTAAACCAACTTAACCAACTGGAATTAGTTTAATGTGTCAGTCCAACACCCAACAGATGTTTATCGAGTTCGCACTCAACCGATCTCAGAAATCAGAACTAGAATCCCTAGTCTGAAATCTTGCAAAACAAATTTAACCTAACTTTTGAGTTTGGGTAAAGGTTTGTTGTGGTTCCAACTGGAAATCTATCCAAGTATTTATATAGCCAAAAAAGCTAGAGGATGAGATTTCTATGCTAAGAACAATGGGATGAACGCTTAAGAATAATCTTCAAATTTTGTGTTCTTCGAGCGGAAATTCTGCTATAGTTTTTGCTTCTTGATAATTTCAGTTGTGTTTCCGTTGTTCCGCTCTCTTCTGATTCTTCTTCATTTTGAAGAACAATCCCATTTTATAGACCACGAAATCAAAGAGCTGTTGGAGAGCAATTTGAATTTCCGACTATATTTGGTAGGTTTGTAGGATTTGATGTGACGTGCTTTGAATATCGGCGTGGCCGAAGGCATGATTAGCGTCGTTTGTCTCCGCAGTGTCGAATCCCGCATTGTCAGCTCTTTTTGTGCACGTGTCGCTCTCTCATTGGCTTCACGAGTACGACACTTCAGTATTTGTCCAATTGACGTTTGATATTCTTCTTGTAGAATATTCGCATGGTCTGGTGTACCTTTTTGGTTGACACCAGGTGTGAGCTGACCTGATCAGATAACTGATCAGTCTACCTGATAGAGTCTTTTGATGCAGATTATCTTAGCACAATATGCAGACTCAGCTGATGTAGGTCTTCTGGTCTTCTTGATCTTTTGGTAGTCTTCTGATCTTCAGCTTACTCTGAGTCTCAGTGTCTTCAGCGACATACTGAGTCTTCAGGTTTCTCTGAGTCTTCAGGCTTATCTAAGTCTCAGTGTCTTCAGTCTTCACCTGATCATCTGACTTCTTCTTGTCTTCTTACTTGTCTTAGTCTTCTGATCATCTGACCTTATCTGGTCATCTGATAATTTGACCTGACCTATACATATTGATTTCCCCTTCAATATGTGACCTATCTCTTACATCAGCTATCTATACATTTCAGCTGGTCATCTTAATCTGATTCTAAATCATCAGTCAGCTAACAGATCTGACTGGTCCTATTACAACCTGTTTTGGAACTTCCATCAAAACTAAATACAAATTTCCCAACAAATCTATATGCAACAACCCCAAGGCTTCATTGAAAAAGGCCAAGAACACCCAGTTTGTAAGCTCAAGAAGCCCATTTACGGACTCAAACATGCATCCAGAGCTTGGAACCAATGTTTAGATCAAGTAATAAAGTATTATGGGTTTGATCAAAACGAGTTCGAAAGTTGTGTGTACAAAAAGTGTGTCGGAACTACATTGGTATTCTTAGTACTATACGTAGACGACATTCTTCTCATCGAGAATGATGTAAAGGTGTTGTCAGACGTAAGGGTATGGCTTTCAAAACAGTTTGATATGAAGGACTTAGGGGAAGCCGGGCACATCCTTGGGATCAAGATTACTCGAGATAGCAAGAAAATGATGATAGGCTTATCGCAAGCTTCATATATAGACACTGTCTTGAAGCGATTCAGCATGCATGATTCCAAGAAAGGCTTCATACCTTTCAGACATGGAATCCATCTATCCAAGGAAATGTGCCCTAAGACACAAAAGGAGATAGATGATATGAAAGGCATTCCTTATGCTTCGGCTGTCGGAAGCCTTATGTATGCAATGTTGTGCACGAGACCGGATATCTGCTTTGCCATTGGCATGGTGGCAAGATATCAAAGTAACCCGGGGAAAGAACATTGGACGGCAATTAAAAACATTCTGAAGTATCTAAAAAGAACTCGAGATAGAATGTTGGTTTATCAGTCAGATGGTCTAATCCCCATCGGCTACACGGACTCGGATTTCCAATCAGACTTAGATTCCAGAAAATCTACCTCCGGTAGTGTGTTTTGCATGGGGGGAGGAGCCATGACATGGAGAAGCGTTAAGCAGAAATGCATCGCCGATTCTACCATGGAAGCCGAATATGTAGTTGTTTGCGAGGCAGCGAAAGAAGTGGTTTTGCTCAAGAACTTCCTAGTGGACTTGGATGTAGTTCCGAATTTACCCAGTACAATCACTGTTTATTGTGATAATGTCAGAGCAGTTGCAAATTCAAGGGAACCAAGAGCCCACAATGCCAGCAAACACATTGAAAGGAAATACCATCTTATACGAGAAATCGTTAAGAGAGGAGATATAGAGGTGGCAAAGATCGCGTCAGAAGACAACCTAGCAGATCCATTCACAAAGGGTCTGCCTCAGAATACATTCGAGAGACATGTGGAAGGAATGGGTGTCAAGACCGTTGTCAATCTGCTTTGAGTATAAGTGGGAGATATTATTAGGTTTGTGTAGGTGACATTAGATGTCACGTATTAGGAACTACACGAGACATGCTGTAGTATACTTAAAAGCAGACTTTGAGTATAAGTGGGAGATTGTTGGGGTTATACTGGAAAATATGCTTTTACTTTGTATAACCAAACTGAATTTCTGTCTTATTTACTGAAATAAATTATTTATCACTGATGCTTTAAATATCATTGAATGTTACATATATTTACTGCATAATTGTTCAATAAATAGTACGTGTTACATTGTAGTTAATTTAGTGATACCAGATCACAGAAGATTAAATTAATAGTTCCTTGTAACCAAAAGTACACCATTCACGACCTAGATGGAAATGAACAATCCATCGTGAAAGGTTGAAATGTAAGGCTCAGATTGGCTTGTCTTGACCAAGAGATTACACTAGTGCATGACTGATAAACTGAATAGGACCTACAGGAGGACAAATTCTTCAGCACTGAACTAGGAAGAATTAGACCTCAGTAGTTCGTTATTTCTTAATCTTCGTCCCTTGAATAGGATCGCGTGTGGTTAGTAATTATTGTTTTGACTTATTACGGGTAGAGAATCAACGAGATTCAATACTTTATATCTTGGGCAATATTATTGGTCACATGCGATTGCTAAGATTTAATACGAAGAATCGTGTGCAAGTACACTTGTTCGATTTGCCCCCTTGGGAGGTTCATAAGATTTATCATACCAAATCTTGCAAGTGGAACTAGTTTCCGGTATGGATAATAATGTTGAACCGTTCTTTAACCAAGGACAAAAGATATTAATTAATGGAAAGCTATTTCAGTGGCTTGAATTAATTAATGGGCTAGATAATCTTAAACACGGGAAATAATAATCGGAAGCCATATTAACAGTAATATGGGTTAAGATGGATAGTGCAATATTAATTATGTAGTGGGATTAATTAATATTTATGGGCTTGAATAATATTGTGGCTCAATATTAGATATTCAAAGTCCATTAGAAGGTCCTATCTTAATTCTCCTAAAGGCCCCTCAAGTAGCCCAAACATAATGTCCAGTAACTGAAAAAGGTGTTTAAAATAAAATAAATTATTGTTGCCTAATTTTCCTAAAAGTTTCGAAAATAATAAATAAAAGAGGGAGAAAGATTTTCTTTGAATTTTGTTATGGAATGTAGATAAGTATTCTTGGAGTACAAGATTATCTCATTAAATTCAAGAAATCTCCCACTTGGTTATTTATTAAGCATATTTCGAAATTTATGAATAAATAAGGAGAGGAAAGATTTTCTTGATTTTCTTGAAAATATATTATGGAAGATATGTATTCTTGGAATACAAGAATATCTCATAAATTCAAGAAGATCCAAATCTTGGATTCCTACTCCTTATTTTTTGAAAAATACCATAACAAGAGGAGTTGGGATTTTTGTGAAATATTTAATTATGGAGAAAAGAATATATGAGATATATTCAAGATTTCTTGGAGATCAAGAAAAAGATTTTCCCATCTTTATTTCCACCTAAAATTTTGACCAACCCCTCATTATAAATAGGGGATGAATGTTTCATCCCCAGGTGAACACGAAAATTGGTTTTTCGAAAAAATATCAGCGTCGATAAAATATCAAATATTTTGAAACGTCGACAGATTGTGTATTTTCGAAAAACCTCAATTGTTAGTGTGCAATTCCATGTGCTGGAAAAATTAGAAATCCACAAAGGTGGTGTAACATAATTTTATTTTTCCTTTTGTTAAATTGTTCGCGAGTTCCTTCCACCGGATTGTTAAACAAGGGCAAGGGAATACTTGAGAAGGCTTTTTGGTGTGTTCGTGTGAACGAGATCCATCTTCTCGACGGTTGTCACTCCGAGAGGTTAGTTCACATAAACCCGTAGCAATTCCGCATGCGTAGGATTTATGTGAACTATTTATATGCATGATTTGTTATTGAATTATTATTTGAATTAATATAGGATTAATTCATGCTAGTAATAATTGTTAGAATTAAACTTGTATTTAAATATTCATCCCGAATAGATCCGGGCAATTAATTCCCCAACAAAAAAGACATAAATGCCCTTATTATTCGTTGATGTTGCCGCCGATGTTACAACATTGGTTACAACATCAGTTATTCGAGTTTTCTTCTTAACCACTAACACTTTGTGTTCAATGTTGCATTTGATGTTGTTGACTGCAGGTTGACGATCCAGAATGATCCTCAAGATTCCAGAAGGTTCTACAAGCTTCAGGAATATGCATGAATATCCTAGATCATGCGGCTGCTTTCCAGAACATTAGAGAAGCCCACTAACATGGCGGTTGAAAAAGAGATCATGGGTTAGTGGTGGAAGAGTTTTCTAAATCCTTCAAGGAGGCCCTATGGATAAAGATTGCAACATACATGAAGTCTACAAATAGAGAGGATTGCATCGTTCATCAATGCAAGGCAAAAGCTGAGTGAAGCAACAACCAAGTATCAAATGTTGAGTGATTTAGTGCATCTAGAGTGATAGGGTCGTTGTTGTGGACTTTTTTGTACAACAAGTGAATACAGGGTTTGTAGACACTTCGTGTATCAATAGATTAATTGTATGTGGAATGTTAGTCTCGGTGAAGATAGTTTCGTACACATATGAGAGATCAACTTTGGTAGTGTAGAGATACACCTAGCCTTTAGATCTTAAACCTAGTTTAGATCTTTTTTCAAGAGGATTCGATCTGTGAACCTCTTTGTACTAATTATTTTGTTAAATAGTGTTGGGAGATGAATTTAATAAAGAAGATTTTGATTAGATCCCAAAACCCCTGAGTATGACATGTTCAGGATAATCTTGATAGTTGAGTCAGGATTCAGTTTTAGAGTGTTCAGGATGTTATCTGCACCATGTATAGTCAGCAGATATAGATCAGGTTAGATTCTGAAGACTCAGTAAGTTTCGGAAGATTCTGAAGACTCGGTAAGTTTTCAAGAATCAAGACTCAAGATGAAATCGAGAAATCAAGACTCAAGATGAAATCGAGAAAGAAATCAAGATGAAAGAAATGAAGACTCAAAAGATATCAATCAAGATATCTCTCAAGACTCGAAGACATCAAGATCTGAAGATTGAAGAGACATCAAGACTCGAGAAGACATCAAGACTCGTAAGACTCAAGATTGAAGATATCAAGACAAAGAAGATATCAAGACACATGAATTATCAAGACTCAAGAATCATCAATGCACAAAGATAACCCTGAATGTTCCGAGGCACTGAATAATATCTATCTGAAGGCTACAAAACTGAGAAACACTTAACCTATTACAAATTTCCAACAATTTCATCACAAAGGCATATCAAAATATAAAAGACATGTAAAAAGATAATGAGATATTATCTTTGAGCATAAAGATAAAGTTTTCATTGATTGTAAGATCAGAGGTTACAGTTTACAATGAAATACAAAAACAAAAACAAAAGAAGTACAAAGAATCTTCAGTCTTCAATCTTCTTCAGTCTTCAGTCTCTTCAATCTTCAGCTTCAGCTCTTCAATCTTCTTCAACCTCATCCTCAGGCACCTCCAGGTTGAACATCCCATAATATCTCTTTTTCAGTTCATCCCTTTCTCTGATGATGTCTGGGTTGTTTCCTGTCAGTCCTAATTGGATGGCATACTGAGCAATTTCTTGAGAAATGACTGTTTCATTCACCAGGCCATTCTCTAGTCTTGGAGCAGGGTAGGTATATGGACCAGGGGCAACAATTTGAGCATTGGTTCAAAAGTGATCACCTGAACTGATCCATTTTTAAAAGAGCGGGAGTTCAAAAGATCACTGATTTCAAAAGTGATCACCTGAACTGATCCACTTTTAAAAACCGTCTCTGATCTGATACCAACAATTGGTATCAGAGCAGTGGTTCAACTTGACCACGTGCTTTGGTAATCCATAGTCTAAATTGCTGAAAGATTCTTGTGGTCTACTGAACAGATCTATTACTGAAATCTTACAAGGCCCAGACATCATGCCTTCTAAGAAACTTCCTATGTTCTCAGTTGAGAGCTATGATTTATGGAGATTAAGAATGCAGGCTCATCTGTATTCAAAGCATGAAAGAATGTGGAGAGTGGTTTCTGAAGGACCATTTAAATTCACTGTTGTGAATCCCAGAATTACTGAAACTGAGAGAAATGATCCCAGAACTGAATTTCCAGAGTTGTCAAAGACCTGCAACTATAAAAGCTGGATTGGGATACATTCCAGGGGGAACCTCACAAGGTCTTCTAAATGCTGCCTCTAGTAGCACTAAGACTGTCTTTGTTAAACAAGTGGCACCTAATCTTCTGACTGAAGAACTGCCCAAAGTTTTAGACAAGGGTAAAGGACCTATGGTTTCAGAAAAACTGAATGTTCAGGGAAGAAAGCCTAGACCATAGGAAAAGGCTAGAAAACCTGACCACTCAGTAGGAAATCTTCAGGCAAGTACTTCAAAGCCTCAGGCTAAGAATACCAACCTGAAGAGATCTGCACTGAACCAGCAGAGAAATTTTCAGAAGAGAAACACTCAGCAGAGATATTCTCAACTGAAAAGACCAAGTCCTCAGATTACTGAAAGACCCCAATTTTAGTACAAGAAACCCAAACCCCACTTGCCTAAGGGTAAAGGTTTCCTGAACCCAAGTCAACAGAGACAAAGACCAGTTGCACAAAAGCCAAAGCACTTGAACAAAAGGCATGTACCAAAGAAGAACTCTAAGGCTCATGTTCATGCTAAGGTTGGCACTCATACACATGATACTGTCAAGGCACCTAGGGTGGTGAATGTGTATGTAGATGTTTATGGGAGACAAATCAGCCACTCTAAAGTAATTAGAGTTGTTAGGCAGATTTGGATTCCAAAAGGTACAGCTAACCTGGTAGGACCCTACACCAAATGGGTACCTTTGAACTGATCTATTTTTCAAGTGGTAAAGAAAAGGGCACTGAGCTGAATGAAGACAACATAGCCCTGATGAAAGGAAAAATTGAGATGTCATTGTTGGGGGAGATGAATTTCTTTCTTGGACTTCAGGAGAAACAAACTAAGGAAGGAATCTTCATCAGAGATCATATTGAGAAGAAAGACATAAGGATGGAGAAAATTCATACTGATAAACAGAGAGCTGATATCTTGACTAAACCTTTGGCTGAATCAAGATTTCAGGAACTATCAGTTGAATTAGGGATGTTGGATCCAGGTGTATGGAGCAAATCTAAAAAAATTGAAGGTTTTCAGATGCATGAAGTTTTCTCAGGATTCTACTGAGAAACTCAGGATAAAATTGAAAATACTGAAATCTGAGTCTTGGGAAACTCAGATATACTGAAGATCAGTACTCAGTATCATACTGACCCCGTTCAGTACTCAGTATCATACTGACCCCGTTCAGTACTCAGTATTATACTGACATTTTATCAAGGTCAAAACTCAGTAAGACTGGTAGAGGAAATTAGTCTGAAGAAGAAATGACTCATGCAAGCATTTATTGTCCAACTGAATCTCAGTAATCATTGGCAATAAATAACAAAACACCTGAAGGGAATATTTGGGCCGGACCTTTGAAATACCCGAAGAGAGTCAATGGTCTGCAGGAACAGTAATTAATTGCACTGTTCATTAATCACCAATAAGGTTAAATTGGCGGCGTAATATTTGTGAAATCGTCCTTTCATATACCCGATTAGTCGGTGTTTAATCTCAACCATTGATTTCTTCAAATCTATACAATTTCCCACGAATCAATCTTATATATCCATTAAAAATTTCTCAAAGCCCCAATTTCATAACCTTCATCTTCAAAAGCACTCTGCTTCTAAAAACCTCTCATTTGCCCAGAAACCCTTCATCGTTCTCAAAACCCTTCACCCAAAAATTCTTCAAAATGACGTTCTCAATTTATGATAAACTTGCCATTTCTAACAAGCCGTGGTACGAGTACGTTGTTTCGCTTGAAAGCTCATCGAATGCAACACATGAAGAAGAGGAGTTGCACATGATACGGGTAGCGAAGCTCACAAACCTGGTTGCAAATCAACCAGAGGCGGAATATTCAAAAGAGGTAATCGAATTTATCTCTAATTTGAAATTAGATGAGGAGGACTGTATAGAGTCTCAAATTACAGTTTCTCACTTAGAGCATAGCTCAAAATATGTCGATTTTGTGAGGGAATTGTATATAATTCCTAAGAACCTTAATGATGTATATGAGTTGAGCGATAGAGGAGAATACCCTACGATGTATATGATGCGTAGGGAACAAGAGTATCTTGATAGGATTACAGAGCATCCTGTTAAGTTTGAGGCTACTCTTAATAAAAGGCATTTGAAGCCCAAGTATAGAGTTTTGCTGGATATCGTGAGCAAATGTATAATGAGCAGGTCCGGCAGTTTTGAGCAAATTAGTACGCCGAAGCTAAGATTAATGGCAGCTATTGAAGACTCACCCACCACTGATTTCAACTGGTTATGTTATTTAATCAGAGTGGTGAGTGACCAAGCGAAGCAAGTCAAGATAGCATTCATTCTGGAGATGTGCAGAGAAGAAGAAGACATATTCGCCAACTCCTCACCCTTTCCAAAGTCCAAGATCCTTTTCGAGCCAACTACATCAAGGAAGACTTTGAAGGGAAAGAAAGAGAAGAAGGAGGAGACTGCTGCAGAAGGAGCTGCTGAACAAGCCCATCAAGCCAGGGGGAAGACTTTGATGGAGGTGGAGAGAGAAAAGGGAGAAGTCCTGAAGAAGAAAACACTGGCTCCTAAGCGCAGAAAAGTTCTAATTTCTACTGAGAAGGAGGTCAGTGAACCTGAAGAAGTCCAACCTGAGGGCCAGCAAGGACAAAAATCTCCATTGCAAGTACTGGCTCAGGCTGTGACTACTGCTGAAGAGCAAACTGAGGAACAGGTGTTCTCTGAGGTTCTTGAAACATCTCTGAGCTCAGACAAGATTTCTCAGGAGATATTCAAGGGGCCTTAGGTTTCTACTGAGGAAATGCCTGTTCAGACCTCAGAACAAGCTGAGCCTCAGGAGCTGCTGAATTTGGACATGCTCCTGAGTGAACCTTTCTTGGATCCCTCAGCACCAGAACTTACTGAAGCCAATCCTACTGAACCTGAAAGCCCAAAGCTGAAGAAGGGAGAGGCAGAAGACACCGAGTGGCTCAGCAAGGGAGAACGGTTCATTTTGGACAGGTACCCTGAGCTGAGCTCATATCCTGATCTTCAGGATCTCTTCTTTAGACTAAGGACCACAGTCTACATTCTGAACCAAACTCTGCCAGAGATGCTTAACATTGCCTCATTCAGAGGAGAGGACTGGTGGAATGAAGAGACTGCAGTGCTGACTGAGTTCTCAGGGTTCAGGAAGACCAAGCTCCGGATGAAAGTTGCAGATTTTGATGAGCTGGTCAGGAAGAAGGTAGCTGAAAGGAGAGAAGCTGATGTTGGTGCCTCGAGCTCAAAAGATCAGGATCAAGAAGGGGACCAACAAGGAAATGCAGAGAAGTAATCTCTAATGGAGAAAGATACTGATGCTGGTCAGCCTGATATCTCACATCCTCAGGCTGAAGTTAGTACTCTTCAGGTAAGTTTTGGCACTACTAAACATTATGCCAAAGCTACTGAAGTTTCTATCTTTAATTCTGCTATGTCTGATATGCAGACTGAGGCTCAGGTGGAGACTGAAGCCCAGGTGGAAACTGAGGCTCAGGTTGAGCACCCAGCTCAGGAGAAACAACAAGTCATATATGCTCCAGAGATTGACTTTAGTCCTATAGTGGACAAACTGGAGAAGGTGGTGTCAATTGTGGAGAAAGTTGCTCAAATTGAAGAAACATTGGCCAACCAATCCCAGAAGCTTGAGAACCTGAGTTCATCTTCAGACTTGATGCAGCTTCAGACATCTCTGACTGACAAAATGACTGCCATAGAACGAAAGGTAGATGGAGTCAAAGTTGAGCTGAATGCAGAGATGATGCAAATGTATCAGGAGAGAACTTCATATCTTGAAGCCAAGCTGGTGGAGAAAAATGATCAATTGATCAAGAGTGTTGTTGAGGAAATGGGCTCCCTGCTCATGACCAAGATGACAGACATGCTGAAAGATGTATTCTCCAACCAGTTTGCACCCTTATCTGAAGAGTTCTCAGTGGCCAAGAACCATTTGATGAGGCTGGAAGAGGAGCATGATCAGTTGGCTGGAGAAGTGCGAAGTATCAGTAAAGAGCAATATCACATGGATACCGCACTGTCTCAACTTCTTCCAAGGTATGGTGACAAAAAGGGGGAAAGGCCTGGTGGCAAGCTGAAGGAGTTGTTGGCACACACCTTGAAGAAGAAGGCATATAAAGAAGCTGAAAAGAAAATTCTAGTTGAAGCCTTAAAAGAAGTAGAAGCCACTGAGAAGCTCAAGTTCAAGCAAGCTGAAGAGCCAATCTACACTCATGTTTCTGAGCAAACAATGCAGGAAGTTATTTCTGAAAAACTGAGTGGTAGAAGAAAGGTGGAAACAAGCCAAGTCGGTGCAGAGCAAGCTAAAGCTATCAAGAGAAAGGTTGTGGCATTTGTTGAACCAGAGAAGAAGAGAGCAAAAGCTTCAAGGACTACTCAAAGAAAACTGATCATTGATTTTGAAGAGTCAGAAGAAGAAGCTGAAAAGGAAGTCTTCAACACAAGGAAAGCTCTGAAATCACTTATAGTAGAACAAGAGAAGAAAATTGTTGCTTCTATATCAGGAGTTCCTGTGATCAGGAAAAAGAGCAGAAGAGAAGAAGTGGTTTCAAGAAATTCCTGAGCAAGAGGAGGGGTACTGATAAAGCTCAGAAGTGGTCGCACATTGATAAATGGATGCCTATCCAATTCAATGATGCCTAGGAAGAGATAAAGAGAACCTTCTGGTTCTACTATGAAATTCTGAGGGAATGGAGGGGGACAAGCTCAGACATGAATGAAGCCTTCATAGAGTACTTATTAACTTTCTATCCAAAGTACATGCAGAGTTGGATTAACTTAGCAGATGAAGAAAATGCTCAAATTGTTGCCCCTGGTCCATATACCTACCCTACTCCAAGACTAGAGAATGGCCTGGTGATTGAAACAGTCATTTCTCAAGTAATTGCTCAGTATGCCATCCAATTAGGACTGACAGGAAACAACCCAGACATCATCAGAGAAAGGGATGAACTGAAAAAGAGATATTATGGGATGTTCAACCTGGAGGTGCCTGAGGATGAGGTTGAAGAAGATTGAAGAACTGAAGCTGAAGATTGAAGAGACTGGAGACTGAAGAAGATTGAAGACTGAAGATTCTTTGTACTTCTTTTGTTATTGTTTTTGTATTTCATTGTAAACTGTAACCTCTGATCTTACAATCAATGAAAACTTTATCTTTATGCTCAAAGATAATATCTCATTATCTTTTTACATGTCTTTTATATTTTGATATGCCTTTGTGATGAAATTGTTGGAAATTTGTAATAGGTTAAGTGTTTCTATAACAAGATGGTTTTGGCATCATCAAAAAGGGGGAAATTGTTGGGAGATGAATTTAATAAAGAAGATTTTGATTAGATCCCAAAACCCCTGAGTATGACATGTTCAGGATAATCTTGATAGTTGAGTCAGGATTCAGTTTTAGAGTGTTCAGGATGTTATCTGCACCATGTATAGTCAGCAGATATAGATCAGGTTAGATTCTGAAGACTCAGCAAGTTTCGAAAGATTCTGAAGACTCGGTAAGTTTCTGAAGAATCTGAAGACTCAGTATGAAACTGAGAAACTGAAGACTCAGTATGAAACTGAGAAACTGAAGACTCAGTTTGAGAATGAGAAACTGAAGACTCAGTATATCAATCAGTATATCTCTGAAGACACTGAAGATTCAGAAGACACTGAAGACTCAGAAGACACTGAAGACTCAGAAGACTCTGAAGACTCTGAAGATTCTGAAGATTGAAGATACTGAAGACAAAGAAGATACTGAAGACACAGTAGTTACTGAAGACTCAGTAATCTACTGAATGCACAGTATAACCTGAATGTTCCGAGGCACTGAATAATATCTATCTGAAGGCTACAAAACTGAGAAAAACGAGAATACTCAGAAAAATAGATATTACCCAAGACATTCACATGCAGACAAAAGGAACTAAAACTAAGTGTTGTTAAGGTTATATCACTCAGAGATATTGACAAAAAAAAGTCGTTATGTTTGTCTACATTTACTGAAGACAAGAACCAATCAGAAGAAGACAACACTGTACTTTACTGACACTGAAAGCAACAGGTCACTGAAGCATGTCAGTAGTACTATGTTCTAGACTACAAAAAGTGGTGAGTGGCTACATGAAAGCATATTGCCTAAAACATGCAAGGGAGTATTCAAACCCTAAAAATAGCCGCTCATCAAACACCATAAGGGGAAACTCATGAAGCTATCTCCTCCAACGGATAGTTTTTCAAGAGTGACCTTGGTGATTGCCTATAAATACTAGACGGAAAATTTATAAGCAACTCAAGAGCTCAATCTTATTCTTGCAAATTGAAGCACTCGAAAACCCAAGAATTTCCCAAGTGCTTTACATTGAAGAGATCTCATTCACTAAGCCTAGTTTGATAAGATATATCCAAAGCTTAGTAGAGATATCCTAGCCTTTGCATTGTACTTATTGTAAAGGATATCTCATCCTAGTTGGAAACCAACCAGAAACCCCAAACCCTTTGTAAGGTAGTTTGAGTGTGATTGTTGGTGAGTTGGAGTTGTAAAGAGTTAGTAAACTACATTGAGGTAGTCAGAAAACTCTAGAGAAGAAGTGAGTAAACTATCTTGGATAGTCCGAAAGCTTGTGTGTGTTTTGAGTAAGTAAACTACAGTGAGGTAGTCAGAAAACTCAAAATAGAAAGGTTAGTAAACTACATTGAGGTAGTCAGAAAACCTTAGGAAGTGGTTAAGGAATTTCTCTGAAGGTCAGAGAGAGTGGACGTAGGAGCTTTAGTCTCTGAACCACTATAACTTGCTGTGTTGTTTTGCTTTCTGTATTGCATTGTTATCTGTTGCATATCTTTAACTGAAAGCATATTTTACTGATATTCAGTTGGAACCAATCCACTGAACTTGCATCTAACTGATCACAACCTTAATCACTATTTCATTAAAAGGAAGGTTTTCAGCAAAGCTAAAAACGAGTATAAACTTAGGGCCAACCATTCCGCACACTTGAGTAGCTAGAACAGATAGTTACCAAACTGAACTCACTCTACTGGGGGTTCAGTAAAATAGTTATCTGATCCAAGCAGCTCAGGATCTCTGAAAAACTCAGGCTCAGTTGGGATAATCTGAGGCTTCTGAAAGCAGCTTAGGATCATTGTCTCAGGTAGACTTTGACTCAGGGCGATCTGTGCTTCTCAGGGCCAAATCATGAGGACAACCTGACCCATCTGACCTCAGTGAAGAAAAGTTTTAAAAATCACTTAACACGTGTATTCCCCCCCCATACACGTGTGAGACTTGTTAGCACCGGGACCAACAAATAGTGATTTCTTTCATAAGACATCACAATCTATTTTATATACATTGTGCAAAGTTTTGAAACATCGTGTGTTGTGTTCTGAGTCTTCCGCTGTTACTGTCTTTTAGATATTAGTTTGAGTGTTACAACATTCATTGCAACATTACTCTTATTCTACTTAACACAACCCCGAATCATACACTTTCATTATTTATTATGTTGTTATTTTTCTTCTCTCTATTCACTTTCTCTCATTCCTTTCATTCCTCTTCGTTTTTTCCCTTCACATGCGACATTTTTTTCTCCTTTCTCTCTTTCTTTCTCACTCTTCTCTATCTTTCTTTCTTTCAATCAGTTTTTCCACTTTCATTTTCATAAACATTCTTCAAAATTATTGGTGTGAAAAAACACAAAATTCATGTTAAACATACTTTCAAAAAATTACATATCCACAAAATCCAATTAAAAAAAAAATTACAATTTGAAATTTTCATATAAAAAATTGATTCAAATTACAGAAATTCACCTATCTAAAATCCAAAAATTTGCATATGATCTTCTAAAAAAATCTCAAAATTACATATTTTCGTATTTATTTCGACATGAACAGGTTCATAAAAAATATGAACGGGTTCATCTCCGGTTTCAGATCCTCACCCTCAGAAATTAACAAACAAATCTAAAAAATAAAAGACAAATATAAATTTACGATCATCAAAAATTGCAGAAGCAGCACTGAAGTCTTAGTCTTCTTCTTCTTCTTCTTCTTCTTCTTCTTCTTCTTCTTCTTCTTCTTCTTCTTCTTCTTCTTCTTCTTCTTCTTCTTCTTCTTCTTCTTCTTCTTCTTCTTCTTCTTCTTCTTCCCATTGGAGACCCGTCAGTTGGGGTTATACTGCAAAGTATGGTTTTTACTTTGTATAACTAAACTGAATTTCTTATTTATTTATTGAAATAAATTATTTATCACTGATGCATTCAATATGAATGAATGTTATATATATTTACTGCATAACTGTTCATTAATCAGTACGTGTTACATTGTAGTTAATGTGGTGATACCAGATCACAGAAGATCACATTAACGGTTCCTTGTAACTATGTACAAATTCACAACCTAGATGGAAATGAACAATCCATCGTGAAAGGTTGAAGTGTAAGGCTCAGATTGGCTTGTCTTGACCAAGAGATTACACTAGTGCATTATGATGCGCTGAATATGACCTACAAAAAGAATAAATTCTTCAGTGTTGAATATAGAAGAATTAGATTTCAGTGGTTCGTTATTTCTTAATCTATGTCCCTTAAATAGGATCGTGTGTAATTAATAATTGTTGCTTTGATTCATGTTGGGTAGAGAATCAATGTGATTCAATACTTTGTGCTTTGGACAATATTATTAGTTATATGACAATTGATAAGATTTAATACAGAGAATCGTGTGCAAGTTCGTCTTGCGTGATTTGTCCCCTTGGTGGGCTCAGAAGTTTTATCATATCAAATATTGCTAGTGGAATTAGTTTCCGGTATGGATAATAATGTCGAGTTGTTCTTACTCCAAAGAAAAAGATATTAATTAATATAAAGCTTTTTAGTGGCTTGAATTAATTATGTAGTGGGATTAATTAATATTAATTGGCTTGAATAATATTGTGGCTCAATATTGATAATTCAAAGTCCATTTGAAGTTTCAATCTTAATTCTCCCAAAGGCCCCTCAAGTAGTCCAATAACTAAAAAAGGAGATTAAAATAAAAGAAATATTGTTGTTATATTTTCCAAGATTTTTGAAAATTTGTGAGAAAGGAAAGAAGAGATTTTCTTAATTTTCTTGAAAAGATTTTATGGAAAAAGATAAGTATTCTTGGAATACAAGATTATCTCATAAATTAAAGAAATCCCAAATCTTGTTTCTTTCTTTGTAATTTTCGAAAATATCTTATTTATAAGGGAGGGGATTTTTGTGAAAAAATTATTTGTGGGAAAGAGAATATTTTGATATATCAAGATTACTTCTTGCACAAGAATTAAAGATCTTCCCATATCCAATTTTTGCCAAATTTTCGACCACCTCTGCATTATAAATAGGGGATGATTTTTTTCATCCCCAACATAATTCCATGTGTTGGAAAAATTAGAAATCCATAAAGGTGGTGCAACAATTTTTCTTTTTCCTTTTGTTAATTATTTGAAGGAGATTCCTACCACCGAGATATCAAATAAGGATGTGGGAGAAATGAATGGGGATGTGAGATGAATGACTAATTTGAATGGTTGTGTGTATTTGAGGAAGAGAGAACGACAATTTTGAAGGGAGAGAGAAAGGTGAGGGCATTACGGGTTTTTTATCCCTAGTTTTGGACCTAAGAATTATTTTTAAAAACGTTTGGACCTAGGAGTATTTGAGCCCTCTATTTTGGATTTATGAGTAATTAAATTTAATTTATACATAAATTTTTATTTTTCTTTCCACGTGAATTATACTTTGAATTTTTTTTCTACAATTTGTAATGATAAAATTAGCTGTGCCACAAATTGACACGGAAAAATAATCTTACTAGACTTTTGTCTGCCATGCCAAAAAGTCAGGCATATGCATAACTTTTACTATGGTATTTTTATAGTCAACAACCGTAACACTTGATCAAACCACGCCTTGCACAATTCCGCTACCTTATGGCTAGAGCCGGCATCTCGTGCCCGTCCAAACGGGCGGCCAGGTAAATATGAATTGGGTTATAACCTCTAAAGATTGATCTAATAGTGTAGGCTTGAGATTTTAAAGTATGCTCCTCTTTAGGTATCAGGTTCGAACCCCTAAAGTGCGATCAATTCTTAAGATGAGTCAGTCCATATAGAGTTTACCTCTAGCTTAAAGTGGGATCCCCGCTAGTGGACGGTGGGTTCTGGTTCCCCACATTAGTCCACCGCTTATGTGGTGCGACACATATACAAGGTCTCACCATCATTTAATTAGTTTCTTTAATTAATTCAATCTTCTCATTTATATATATATATATATATATATATATATATATATATATATTTCATACTTTACCCGATTTCATTAATTATATTAATTTTTTTTTACCCGACCTAGACTCAACCCGACCCAAACCGAAACCCGGCCCGAATGGTTCATGGTTTAGGTTTATATAATTAAATTTTTTTTACGTGACCCGGATCCAACCCAATCTGAACCCGGCCCGAGTGATTCATGGTTCACCCGGCCCGAATGGTTCATGGTTTAGGGTTCATAGTTTAGAGTTCAGGTTTATATAATTAATGAGAAGATTGAATTAATTAAAGAAATTAATTAAATGATGACGGGACCTTGCATATATAGCGCGCCACATAAGCGGTAGGCATATAAGTTTGTGTTCACCTGCGGGCATATGATCAAATCCGTATATATATATATACACGTAAATTCTCTTCTATACTTAATAAGTTGTATTGTCAAATTGGTTTGTGCCTCTTTGTTAATGTCTTTTTATCGATCATAGATCAAGTTTCGATTTTTGTTGGTCACACTTCCGTTCTCTTTTTTTTTTAGATTAGGTTTCGATTTCTATTGGTTACACTTTCGTTCATTACTTCCTTTCCTTTACTTTCCTTTAGTACAAATTATTTGGGGTTTGGTATTGAAGACCCCTTTCTTCAATCATAAATCAGGGTAGGATACTTTTGATCACACATATTGTTGGAACCACGATTATTAATAATTTAATTTTTAGACGCATTTTATGAATAGTTAAGGTCACATATTCTCTTATTTGATGATTCAATTTATATATACATATTTTTTCTTAAATAGTGAGATTAATAGTATTTTGAATATTAAAATATAATTATATTAATTAAAACTAATGTAATAAAATTAAAAATTTTAACTTTATCAATATAATTTAAAAGTATATTTTAAATTTTTACTTTTTCTCAATAAGTTGGGCCCCTAACTAAAATTATTGGCTCCGTCGTTGTAAACAACTCTGCATTATAACTCGAAGTGGGACTCCTCCGAGAGGCTTACCAAGTTTGTCTAAGTCTTATATGCATCCAGGTGCACCATGCACTCATAATACAATTTAGAACCATGCAACTTGTTATATTAAAATGCAATTTGTTTACATTAAACCGTGAAACTATTGATAGAAAAATAATTGCATGGTTCAATGTAAACAAATTACATCTTTTACTATAATAAATTGCATAATTTTAAAAAACGCTATGAGTGCACGGTGCATTTGAATGCACATGAAACCCAACCTACTAATTTTTACCTATTCTAAATTTGGTTCACTGCTTGCTATATTGTCCCTCTTTTTCGTTTGGAAAATATATTTTTAATAGCTCTCAATTTTCAATACAATTAACTCAAATCCTACTGTATTGTCAAAATACTATTCTTTGGAAACTACAGTAAATGAAAGAAACTCTGAGGAGTGAGGAATACCTTCTTCCATGTATATGAAATACATGTGTATTTATTTTAGGCCAAATAATCAAATTTAGCTAGTCCATACTTTTGATTATTCATCACTTTAGTACATACATATTTCTCTCTAAATTTAACACATAATTTAACTTAGTATTTAAAAATATTCCGAGTCATCAATTTCGGCAAAGTCCGTTTAATATGATCGTCGGAGGTCACCTGTTTTGCTAACGGTAAAAAAAAAAAAAAACAAACGTCACAACCTAAAATTAGAACACACGGGATATAAAATTATCTCAGGTCACTATTTCAAATTTTAGGCGGTGATATTTTTTATTTTTTTATTTTAATATTTACACGTCAGCAAGACATGCAAACTTCAATAACCACATTAGATGGACTTTGTCAAAAATGATGACCAGGATGTTTTTATATATTAAGTGAGTATGTGCTAAATTTAGATAAAAATAAAAAAATATGTGTTAAAATTGATGAAAAACCAAAATTATAGGTTAGATTTAATTATTTGGCGTTTATTAATTAGTTTTAATACCCGACCAAAAAAAAATTTAATTTTAATAGTAAATTTCCCATGAAACTTGTTCATGGTATAAAATGAGTATTACACTTATAGCCTAATACCATACACTTATTAACTACTAACTATTACACTTATAAACTAATATATCCTATCATTAAATGCTATGAGTATTAGAATATAAGAGTAATAATATTAGTTTATAAGTGTAATAATATAAATTTTATATATATGAATAAATTATTCTACAAAGAAATTGTGTTCTTTTAATCAAAACATATACATTTTATATATATGAATAAATTATTCTACAAAGAAATTGTGTTCTTTTAATCAAAACATATACTCCACGCTGCTTGGGTTGGGGAAATCATGCACGTTGAAAGAAAGTTTCTATAGACTTTTTTTACTGTTCAACATAAAAAGTTGCTGGGTTGAGGTGGAAGTTTGAATGGAGAATGAGCTGACATCAATGTTTTTACCGGACCTGTCATCAAATCGGACGATAAATTGGGTCACTTGGTCACTGATTCGACCGGTTGAACCGTTGGAAAAAAATCGAATGAATTGGATATATATATATATATATAATATAAAATATAATGTAATTTAATTATTTAATATTGTGGAGTATAACATATTACATCATTAAAAATAATTTGTCATAGCCGTGTTTGAATTTTGGGTTTACTTGACTCAAAAAATTATTTTGGCCCACGAGAACAGGCCCCACCTTGATATTACAAACTCTACAAAACTCTTTGAAAAACTATTGCCGTTTCTTTTCTTCACCAGCGCAGCGTCGCCCTTTATTTTCCTTCACCAGCGCAGCGCCCAGCGATGAGTTTCAAGTTCTACTCTCTCCACTCCCTTTCTTTTTCCATTTTCCCCTCTCTCATGGCGGATACCCTTTTTCTCATGGTGCATACAAACATGTAGATCATAGATCTGAAACTCTATATTTTTTTTCCGAATTTTATAAAATTAGAGGAATAAACCGGGTCATTTGGATCGCCGATTTACCGAGTTAACCCGATTTTTGACTGGTTCGTATTGGGCCAAATCAGAACGGTATACACTGAAAATCGGACCGGTGCCGTGACCGGTTCCCGGTTGAACCGGCCGATCCAATCGGTTTAAAAATATTGACTGACATATAGAGAGAATATTAATTAATTGTCTTTACTTTTGAACATCGTCCTTGTTAAATTATATTAAATTTATTAACGATTAAAAGAGGCATCACATGTGTTGAAAGAGAGTACTAACACAACAAAAATTAACAAATAATGATAAAGATCTTGTCATTATATTAGATTCTCTATATAAAAGTGATTATCAAGATTCTATCATTAAAAGATATACTTCATCTATTTTATTATAAGTTTTTCTATTTCGTTTTTCTTTCGTTCCATAATAAGTTTTATATTTTTATAAATAGAAAAAATAATTTCACTACTCATAATTTTTATTTTTGTTTTTTTCACAATATTACAAAGAATGTCACTCACTACTCCACTCATTACTCTATATACATTTTTCTTCTCTCTCAATACCCACAACTACCTTTCATTTTTATTATTTTATTATTAATCATTAAACAAAATAACAAAATGAAACAAGAAACTTATATCGGGATGGAGAGAGTATCATTTTTTGTCATTAAAACCTTCGGGTAATTGTATTTGGGTTGATTCACATTGGGGTGAACATTGTCAATTAATTTTATACCCTTAATAATAAAAAAAAAATTATCACTTATTTTATTAAAAGTACAACAGTCATTTTATCATATAAAATTACTAGATTACCATTATCACTCAAGGTGGGTCTGGTCATTTAAGAGCGTTAAAAAAGCTTTTATATAGAAAAGCTATAATGATAAGATTATAACATGAGCTTTGTCAATATATGTTAATTCTTGTAGTGCTAAATTGATATAATTAGAGGAAGAGAGTAACCATTGATAATGTAAACGTCATTTGCGTTCTTTTGTAAGGAGCTTTTCTTTAATTGCAAAGTTGGAAATTTCATTTGGAAATAGTGTATAGGTGGCTAAGAATTCCCTTTATTTATTTTTTGATAACCCGATATTCGGCCTAAAGATCGACTAATCCGGGGGACCAGAACCCACCGTTCACTAGCGGGAGCCCCACTTCAAGTCAGAGCTGAGCTTTGTATGGACTGGTCCATCTCAAGAGTTGTTCGTACATAAGGGGTTTCGAACCTGAAACCTAGAAAGGAGCATACTCCTAAGTCGTGTTCCAAGCCTACTTCCCTTTATTTAATATGTATATTTTATAAAGCTATCTATTAATGTATACAGAAATTTTTATTTTCCTTTCTACGTGAATTATACTTTGGATCTTTTTTTTCTCTCTCTTATTTGTAATGATAAAATTAATTGTGCCAGAAATTGACACGAAGAAATAATCTTGCTAGATTTTTGTCCGCCGTGCCAAAAAAAGTTTGGCATGTGCATAACTTCTATGGTATGTTTACAGTCAACAACTGTAACACTTAATCAAACCAAGGTTTGCACAATTCCCCTTATGGCAGGTTTTTCAAATCATTATTAAACACTAAATAAAATATTTCAGATAAAAAATTAGTGAAATATGACCCAATTTGACTAGTATCGGGCAAATAAAAACAGTTGGGAAAGCGGATGAAACAGGGGAGAATGTTATTTTGTTCGAATCACTCTCATGTACAGCTTATGCACCAATTCAAATTGGTGCAATTGAATTCAATTTTAATTTGGATGAACTATGCATTCTAAACCCTAACTCATAAACAATGAATCATAAATCATATATGAACCATTCGGGCCGGGTGAACCATGAACCACTTGAGCCGAGGGAACCATGAACCACTCAGACCGGATTTGGGTTTGGGTCCGGGTTGAGAAAAAAAAAACTTAAAATTGAAATTAAAGTTAAAAAAAAACTGAAATTGAAAAAAAAAAAAAACTGAAGAAAATAAGAAAAAAAACTCCTAAAATTAAATTGCACCAAATTAATTTGGTGCAAATGGTGCACAGGAAAATTTGTCATTTTGTTCATATAATAATTTATCTTTCTCATTATAATAATATATTTGTCTTCATATAACAATATAATTTTCAATACCTTGTATGCTTTATTATAAGGATAAATATGATATTAAAAAAAGTGAGTATGTGTTACTTAAAAGTAATATAGTACTTATAGTAGAATAACACATGCTTGTTGTTATAGTTTCATAGACCTGGGAGCTAGTATTCTCTTTTTTGTCTTTGTGCAATTTAAAAAAAAAAAATTATTTGACCCGGTTCGACCCGCGGAAGATCCGCAAGTTTCAATTTGCACCAATATTCCACATAAAATATTTTATAGGAGTGTGTAGCTCGAAAAATTGAACTCTTAAGTCAGTGGAAACTCAAAATCTAGAATGCGCGAGTACTTGAAATTTTTGAATAATGCAGTGTTGGATACTCAGTAGGTACTTGAGTACGCAGATACGGGTAAGATACGCACCCAATACGCCACGTGGTGTGTCTCAATTATGAATATTAATAATAATTTTGAATCCATGATACGGCTGATCAACGTGTTGGACACGGATAGAGTATACTTGGGGTCAAATTTGCAAAATTTATTTTATTTTTTATTTTGAAATAAATTTATCTTATATTAAATAAAGGCACGGATAATTAAAGAAGACAAAGTCTCATGTGCAACTGGTGCACGGATTTAAGATTCGTGGACTCGCCTAAATTCTACACATGTATCTACAGAAAATATTTAATATATTCAATGGGTCAAATATTTTTCTTAAATGAGTTATTATATTGCATGAATGCACTGCATAATGCTCACATGGTCTCGGTAGAGATCCTCTGTCACTTGTCTCTCAAACGTCACAAAAATACGGGAAATGCTTCTCCTACTGCCTCCCATCAACTCCAAGTTTAACAGGGCATTTATCCCTAGGAGAAAATACACCGCTTCAAACAATTTGAAATTTATGATAATTATGAAATAATTGTTTGATTCATATAGTTTCTGATGCATGAATGTTAAATCTATATTTTAATGGTTTTCTGACTTACGTCTGTCGCACGTTGAACGCGACATTAAGTGTTGGGATATTTTAGTTCTGATTAATTATGCCAAAACATTATCAACTTGTGTTATTTAAGATAATCTACATATAACAAGTTGAGGGGGAACGAGAGAACAAGTTAAGGGGGAACTCATAAAATCAGACGAAGATGATCGAGATCAGACGAGGCTGATCGAGATCAGATGAGTAGGATGAGTTCCGAGTTAACTGATGAGCTGAACAAGAAGAAGCATGCTGATTTGTGATGAAGAAAAGCTGATAAAATGCTGTGAAGAAATCAGAAATCAGGCGAGAAGAAATCAGAAATCAGGCGAGAAGAAATCTGAAATCAGGCGAGCTGAAATCAGTTCGGATGAACAGTGAAATCAGTTCGGATGAACAGTGATTTCAGCAACTGATGAACAGTGATTTCAGCACACCAGAAATCTGCAGACCAGATTTCTACAGATCAGATTTCAGCGGACCAGATCAGGCGACCAGAATCAGAAGAGATGAACAGTAATCTGACGAGCTGATCAGATCCGTTAGACACACAAAAGCAGCTGGCAAATAAGAAGACAACACACATATTGATGTGACATAAAGCTGCAGGGAAAAGTGCAAAAGGTCAAAGAAAAGCTGGAAGTTATTAGTATGGATTTGAATATTACTTTCAAACGGTAATATTTAAATCCACACTATAAATACATTGCACTATCTTCAAAAGAAGCTAATGGAGGATCTGCAAAGTGAAATTAAAGCCAAATATTTAAGCAACTCCATTCATAGAACACAGAGCAAGAAATACACACATATATTCAAAAGTGTTCTACCCTAGATCTAAGCACAAATGTTATATCCTAAGTTTAGAGAGATTTTCTCATCCTTAGCATTGAGGCTAAACAAATGTAAGGGAAAATCTCAACCTAGTTGGAAACCAAACAAACCTTACCCAAATCAGTCGGTTAAGTTTGTAGGTGAGTGTGAACTCGGTAAACATCTAGCAATCCCGAAAGGGAGGGTAGGCGATCCCTTAGAGGGTGATAAGTCTCGTTTGAGTGAGAACTCGGTAAACATCTAAGCAATCTCGAAAGGGAGGGTAGGCGATCCCTTAGAGGGTGATAAGTCCCGTTTGAGTGAGAACTCGGTAAACATCTGTTGGTTAAGTTGGTGCCCCATGAAGGGAAGAGTGGATGTAGGACGAGTTGTCCGAACCACTATAAAAATACGTGTGTTCTTATTTGCTTTCATATTAACTGTCATACATACTTTAGTAAATCTGCATAACACATTAAAAAAAAATAATAAATTAAGTCACCTCCCATTGAGATTTTACGAGTTTTAAATCGGGTTTTTCGGGACCATCATTAAGGCGGTCTGTCGTGCGACGATCGCGACAGAGAGGGAGCTTTGTCTCATGACGATCTATGACAGGGAGACGAGCGGCGTGTCGCATGGCAAAAGTGCGACATCTATATTATATCGTCGCATAAACGGTGCGACATAATTTTTTTTAATTAGTTATAACTAATTTATAATTAATCAATTAGAATGAATTATTTAACTAATTAAATATATTAATTGATTAACTGAAAAGTATTAATTATTTAGTTATAAAGTATTAGTTCTTTCATTGAAAAGTATTATAGTTGTTGGGTCATAAAGTAGTAGTTCATTAATTGAAAAAAATATTATTTTGGTTAGAGAGTCGTCTTTATAGGCTACTTTTTTAAAATTCCTGTTTTCTACACATTTTGCACAAAAAAATGCATATATTTTTTTAATTCTTATTTTCTACAAATTTTGCTTTAAAAAATGCACATTATTTCCCCCTTTTTTTAATTCCTATAAAAAAAACATATTATTTGGCTTGGATTTGTTGAAAAAAATACTATAAGTAAAAAAAAACATAAATTTAGAATCACATGATCAGATGTATTATAGTAGTTGGTAAAATGCATGTTAGCAATTACGAAATCAGAAATGTAGCATACGAAATACCTGAAAAATTGACAGGGAGAATTCATTAAGTCCATCTTTGGCGTCGATGCTCCGTTCGCCGGCGGTGTTGGTTCCTCAACCTTAAAAATATAATCCCCCATTTGGAGGACCTAATGATTCAAGTGTCTTGTGTGCTTTCAAAACACACAGAGCCAAAAAATATGGGACGATTCAGTAAGTAAAATACTAATTTTTTTTAATTATTATTTAAAACGATTACGATATGTAAATTAACGAGTTCATTTTTATGTAGAAAATATGTAGACGTTTCATAAGGTCCATGGTTCCCAGACTCGAACTAGATCTATTGAGAGATGGTCATCAAATCCATTCAATCAAGGCCATCATTTCTTTGAATTAATTCAAAATTCTGGATTGTAGGGGGGGGGCTCGGGCAATACATGTTTCAATCCAACAACATGCCCCTCATTACAGCATTCGTCGAGTGGTGGCACCCTGAGACAAACACGTTTCATATGCCTTTCGGGGAGATGACGATCACACTCCACGATGCTAATGCTATCCTTGGTAAACTGAAAATGAACTTCATTTTTAATAAATCAAATTTTGTACATTCTCATTAATTAATTTCATTTCTAATAAAACAACTTTTTTTCAATGTAGGCTTGAACATAAATGGCCTTCACGTCGTTGGGAACAGTCGATATACTGACGATGCATTGGTTGTTAGATGCGAATCTAGGGGAGATAACCAACAAAGCACACCCCTTGGGAACATACACAACGAGTGTATCAGTGAGAACCTCAACAATACATCTATTGTTCGAGGTTACCTGTGGTACTTGATGGGGACTACACTCTTTGTTGATAAAACACGTGATTCTGTCCCCAAAGATTATCTACAGGTGTTGGGTGATCTCGATTTTGTACCTAACTATGCATGGGGAGCTGCAGCATTGGCTTATTTATATCGCCAGCTTGGAATAGCATGCAGAAGTGAAGTGGCACAGATTTCGGGCTGCTTAACAATACTCGAGGTCAAAATTCAATTTCAATAATATTTCGAATGATATTTAATATACCGTTATCAATATATTGTTACATATAATAACTCAAAACTCATTTAAATTTTTCAGTGCTGGATATACGAGTACTTCACTGAGTTGCGCAAACGCAGTGAAGCTACCGTATTATGACCCTAAGACACCAAGAGCATTGCGATGGAACAACTCCCAAAATTTCAGTTCCAGGACACGAGATCTTGTACATTATCGCAAACTATTAGATAATTATCCATCGAGTCATGTATGTTTCTCATTCTCAATACATCTTACTAGTAATAACGTCATTTATAATTTAAGTACCTTAACAAAATGTCTTATAAAAATATTTCACTTACATTATAGGTCAATTGGACTTCATTCGGCAGTCCATCGTCTATCCCGCCGGTATCGTTATTTCATGGATGCATTCAGTTTCTTGACTTCGCCGAAGGGTATATGCCGAAGAGGGTTGCAAGGCAATATGGGAGAGTTCAGTCCGTACCCCCACCACCGTTCGACTTCGATCACAATCTTTCTAAATTGGGTGCCAAGGAAAAGAGCTATAAAAAAGTGTACGGGTGTACGGTGGCATATTGGAACGAAATGGCAAATCATAATTACCATCTCGGACAGCTTGGTACCGAAGTTGTAGTGCCGGATAGTACCACGTCGGATTATCCCATATGGTATGCAAACATAACACATCCGAGAGTGCACAACCCTGCACACGGTGAAAACAATGTTTATGTCAATGCCATGACGGGGTCAGCGCAACAAATATTGGGACACGTGAGGCAACGCGCGCATACATTGATCAATCAAGCTAGTGTGGATCCACAGTGTCCAGATTATATCATGCCTGGACTTAACGTGATTGCCCATCATGCCGGTACCGCAACGGTCCCCAATCCTGTCTATTGGGAACCGCAACAAGGATATGCCCCTGAACAATTCGCCCAATAAATACCTCCTGTTTGGTGGTGGGTTGGAGCCGCATTTCAACAATATTACCAAAACCAACCCAACAACCCTTATGACGATAATAACAATCAGTAGTACACTTTTTTTTTATGTTAGATGAATTATTTATTTGTACTTAATTGCTCCATATGATAAATTAGTATTCCAATTTTTTATCTCTTGTTAAATGTTTTAACTTCTTTTTATAAAAATCAATAATAATATAGAACTTACTTACTTAAATCTAAAACTAATATATTTGTATATCTTATTAAAAGATGAGTGGAAAAATAATAACATCCGGAAATGTCAACACTGTTGATAACAAGGAAAGACCTCCCCCATTGTTGTGGTTGGACAAAGATGGGAGGTAATCTATTTTTTATAAATAATATCCCGTTTGAAGTTTTTATATAACTAATAGCGTTCTTAATATGTACAAACTACTTGAACACAACAGTTTCATCGCACGGTTTGGATTATGTGCGAATAACGTGGTACGGAGCATATGGTTCAAGTACCTTGACCCAAAATGGACAAACTGGTCTATGGTACCTTCCGAGTGCCGGGAACAAATGTGGACTATATTCGAAGTAAGTTTAACCATGTTTGCATTTTACATGTTTTAATATTTTGTAAAACTATATATCATAATAACAACATTTATATTTTTAATTACAGGGAAAATTCAAGATTAATGGAGATCCAGCTGATTTCAGAATCACATTCTTCAAGATTTGTGAAACATTCATCCGTCAAGGATGGAGAAACCCCCGATTATATTTTGACGGTGCTGGAGGGTCTGTGATACAAAAGTGGGAACACTTGGATTGGGGAAAAGACATTTAAATCTCATGTATTTTTCTTTTTTTTTTATTAATTGAGGTTGTATCAAATTGGTGATTAATTTTTGTGAAATATTAATTAAACTGTCTATTGTTATAAGTTAAACTATTTACTCTTAATTTATCATAAATATTTTTTTTATTTAAATGAATTACTTTTTAATAAAAATAAATGTATTAAATATGAAAATTATAATTACAAAATTTTGTTTGATTTTAATGTCTTTCAATGAAACAATAAATATTTTAAAACAGCTGAAAAGTGTAACTTGTTA
Source organism: Stenogyne calaminthoides (assembly GCA_037126765.1). Classification (NCBI taxonomy): domain Eukaryota; kingdom Viridiplantae; phylum Streptophyta; class Magnoliopsida; order Lamiales; family Lamiaceae; genus Stenogyne; species Stenogyne calaminthoides. The sequence goes on along the minus strand of JBBCBC010000001.1, from coordinate 38,822,337 downwards.
TGCTGAAAAGTGCTACTTGTTTATACTGAATCGTGCAACTATTTTTTCATATTAATAGTTGCATGCTTTAATATAACAAGTTGTATGTTTATAAAATACACTATGATTAAACGGTGCACCTATGCTATTTTTAAATGAAATAACTAATATAATTAATATCATTTGTATCAAGATTTTACATGTATTCAGATTCGATATTATCCCAAGATTTTACAAATCTACGGAAATATTTTAAAAAAATTCTCGAATACACTTATAAATTGAAATAATAAATTAATATTTTCGAAAAAAAATTATGTCTCATATAGTCAACGCGACAGATGCCTATTCTGTCGCGTTGACCATGCGACAGAAACCATATGTGTCGTGTTAGCCGTGCGACGGGCTCCTTTTCTGTCGCGTTGACCATGCAACAGAAAGCAACTGTGTCGCGTTCGCCATGCGACGGACACCACTCCCATCAGTTTGTTAAAATGTGGATTTAGCACTCCTCTTTCTGATGGAGGTTCTAGCTTTGTCAAAGTTTAATCATTTTGCTTTCTCACTCAAGTTAGAATTATTTTCTCTCGCAACTGAAAAAACTGATGTGTTTCTATTCTAAAATTCATGAAGATTCAATAAGTACACCCACTCTCAAAGAATAAAAGAAAAACAAAAAAAGGACACATATGTATATTAACTTTAACAACAACTGTGTGAAAATTGAAGCGACTAATCAACCAAATTTCATATATTTATATGACAAATTATTCAAATTAAGGTTCATCAGAAAATAATAAATTTTGACAAGTTATTTATTTTTATTTTTTTATCAGACAAGAAAATTTTTATATATAACATCAATTGGAGTACAAGAGTATCCCAAATTTTGACAAGTTGTTAATTCTATCTAAATTTTATAATATACTAGTTTCTTGTCAGTGTAATGCACGGGCCTGTTGTAAATATTCTCTTAGGCTGATTTAAACTTTTAGCTCTTTTAATTTATTTAAATTGAAAACGGATGTAGGAAAGAATTAAATTATCTCCACATAGGTCATCAGTATGGAAAAACCCTATGGATGAAGCATCACACTTTATAAGACAATCAATTATCTCCTCTTACACTTTAATATATTTAAAATTATAATTACAAACACAATACAAACATCACTCTAAGCTATTTTGAACATAAAATAAATAAAGTCTATATTAAATGGAATGTATCCTAAACGACAACCATAGCAACTATACTATAGTCATCCATAAGAATCGATGTCCAACAGTTCTACTCCTCGAATTAACTTATTTTTAACTTTCATCCAACACTTATCTTTTTCAATTGAACATTTGAGGCTATAACAATCACTCTCGGGCAAGAGGCTGCTGACAACTCCTACACACCTAGAAAGGAATGCTGCAGGGCATCCTCTCGGGTAAAACGTGAAAATGTATTTGTCAATTTGATGCTAGCATCCTTCTGCCTAGTTCTAACCTGAAGGTTTGTGTTTCGATTACATAAACCGGATATATATCCTGGAAAAACAACCTTGTTTAGAAATCTTTAGAGATTTGTTATTCGCTATCAATGACATGTCCTGTACAGTTTGCCTATATGCGAAATTAGACGACACCTGGATAAAATCACCAAGAAACGAAAGTAGTCACCGTTAGAGAATGAGAATTCACTCCAATGTTGCATGTTTTAAAAGGAGCACCAACCTTCTATTGGGATTATAGACAGCCTGATTTTCATGAGCAGAATCATTTCAAAATAACTCAGTCCAACATAAAGTCTTTATCGTTCTTAAAATTTGAAAGTGGAAAATAAATATAAAACACATCCCATATACTGCTTAGCATTTTTTTATACATCTGCTTTAATTGAATCTTCAAGTCAAAAGTTGTCTGCAAGTCTTCATCACTGTTTCTGAACTCAAATGCAGGCATTTTGATGATTCATGTCCCCCTCTCTAATTTTAAAGTAGAACAATGATTTCATAGTATACTACGAAAATTAAAATTGTATCATTAGTGTATACCCACACATTCTAGGGTCATATATATATATATATATATATATATATATATAAACCACCTTTATCACCACTGCATCCATGGCGACGATCTGCGTCAATATGAAAAAAAGAATTTGAACAGATACTCAACGACAAACATTGTCCATGAAATCAAATCAAGAAATTCCTAATTTAGCGACCTATATTAAATCCCAATTCAGGGTAGAATTGTTGCAACGTGTCACCTATAAGCCTAATCTCCTCAATTACCACAACCTCTTCGATAACCCCAATGTCGTGCAACACATGAAGGCAGCCGATGACGGTTGAGAGGAATTAGGAAAGATATGGGCAGAGAGACGGCCGCGTCGTGGGGTTATAATTAATATAATTAAGTGTTACTCCCTCCGTCCCGCTATGTTTGTCCCATTTATTTTTGTTGAATGATTTAAGAAATAATATTAAAATAATAGATAGTGGGGTAGTTGAGATGAAAAGTGAAGGTATTTGGGGTAGTTGAAATGAAAAGTGAAGGGAATAATATTAAAATAATAGTTAGTGGAGTGTTACTTTTTTTTTTATGGACTGGGACAAACATAGCGGGGACGTCCATAAAAGGAAAGTGGGACAAACATAACGGGACGGAGGGAGTATTTTTTTAGAACTTAAGTGGTAATTTTATAAAATACTATAAAATAAAATAATTAACTCAAATGACACATGTCAGTTTTTTAGGTTGCCACTTGGCAATATATGGTGAAGAGCATCCTCATTTTATATAATAAAATTGTTTTACATAATCATCACGAAGAATATATATTTATATTTTTTAAACTAATTAACTATGAGAATGGAAATAATATCACCGATAACTTTGGTGATATGAATCATATTAATTTAAAGAGATGTACAAGCCTATACAAGGAAACAAGTCAAGAGATATGTATAGATTGATATCTCTAGAACATTCTATGCTATACAATTAATGTGATCAACTAATTTACATAATTATTGGCCATTATTCTTAATACCCCCGGCAAGCGTTACGTAGGATGAAGACAAACGCAGAGCTTGGAATGAAGAAAATCGAAGGAAGGACGAGATAAACTCTTTGTGGATATGTCGGTAAGTTGAAGATGAGAAGGAATTTAACGAACTGAGTGATCAACATGCTAACAAAGACGATTTCTCGAACAAAATGAGAATCAATGTCGATATGCTTAGCAGGTTTGTGGGCCACCGGATCTTGACTTAAGAACAACGCGCTTTTATTGTCACATAATAGAAAGGACCGAGAATTCGGGCAGAGATTTGAGTTTTCGAAGTAGGTTTGTCCGCCAGACATGCTCGGAAGCAGCATTGGTGAGAGCACGGTACTCGGATTCACAACTAGAACGAGACACAGTCTGTTACTTTTTGGCACTCCAAGAAACAAGATTTCCACCAAGAAAGATGGAGTAGCCATAAGTGGAGCGACTAGTTTCGACACACCGAGCCCAATTGGCATCCAAATAGCCGACAATCGAGGAGTCCAGGCGACGATTGAAATTGAGGCCAAAGTGAATAGTACCTTTGACATGGCGGAGAATACGCTTGACAGCCAAGAAATGATCGTCCGTAGGGGCATGTAGAAATTGACTGACCAAATTCACTACAAATGAGAGATCCGGACGAATAATCGTAAGATACTGCAAGACACCCACAAGAGAGCGTTATAGAGTAGGATCATGGAAAGGAGTTCCCGAGCTAACGAGGACCTCCCCAACCACAAGAGGAGTCGCAATGGGCTTAGAGTCAAGCAACTTGGCACGATCTAATATATCACGGGCATATTTGGATTAACCAACGAATAAGCCGATGGGCGTATAGGAAACCTCCAAACCAAGAAAATAATTAAGCTTCTCGAGATGCTTAATAGCAAACTCAGCATGAGTTCGGGTAATGAATCGGCAGAGCATGGAAGGATCATTACCTGTCAGAATAATATCATCAACGTAAAGTAGCAAGTAGACGACGGAAGCACCCTGGTGAAGATAAAATAGAGAAGAATCGGAGTTGCTAGCAAGAAATTCGAGACTTCGCAAAAAAGCACTAAAACGTTGAAACCAAGCAAGGGGTGCTTGTCGAAGGCCATAGAGTGCTTTTTTAAGGCGACAAACGTGATCAAGAAACTGAGGATTTACAAAACCCGGAGGTTGAGCCATAAACATCAGTTTATGAAGAACGCTATTTAGAAACACATTTTTTACGTCCTGTTGATGGAGAGGCAATTCGTGCTGAATTGAAAGTGCCAATATGACCTAGACCGTGGCAGCTTTGACAACTGGATTGAATGTGTAACTAAAATATGTTCTCGAAATTTGCGTGAATCCTTGGGCAACAAGGCGAGCATTGTGACATTCAATCGAGCCATCAGAATGGTATTTGAAACATCCACTTGGAGCCAACAATATTAGTATTCGAAGGACGAGGAATAAGATCCCAAGTTTGATCGGAGCAAAGAGCATCAATCTCCTCTTGCATAGCGCCAGGCCATTCAAGGTTCAAGGGATTTAGAGGCGGACTCAAAACCATGGGGCTTAGAAGCTGCAGATCGTGGATAGCGGGGTTTAAAGACACCGGCCCGGGTACGAGTCGTCATTAGATGAGATGATGAGGTCAAAGGGGCAAGTGGCGGTGGCACAGGCGGGGTAACTGGTGGAGGTAGTATCGGAGGCATAATAAGAGGATTCACTGTGTTAGAAGAAGGATCCGGGCTTAATACACATGGAGAAAGCCGCACGGACAAGGAAGATAGCTCGGCAGAAGGGGATAAAGTAGGAGCCGAAGAAAGACCAGCCTCCAAAAATGTGAAGATTTCAAGAGTGGAGGCATCATTAGTTGTAGCGGATCCCAAAAAGGGAAACATTTTTTCATCAAACTGAGCATGTTGAGTGATAAAAACATGAGAAGTGGCAAGATCGAAGCACCTGAAACCCTTATAAGAGCTACTGTAACCCAAGAAAATGCAAGGATGACTGTGAGGCATCAACTTGTTAGCAGCATAATCACGTAAATAAGGGAAAACACAACATCCAAAGAGCCTGAAATTAACATAATTGGGTGTAGTATGAAAAAGAAGCTCAAAGGGGGGTTTATTACCCAAAAGTGTTGATGGCAATCAATTTATGATATAAACCGCAGTTGTGAATGCATCAAACCAGAGAGAAGCCGGAGCATGAGAATGAAACATCATTGACAACCCAGTTTCAGATATATGACGATGCTTTCATTCAGCTATTCCATTATGTTGCGGTGTATAGGGGCAAGGAATACGATGATGAATGACATGTATTAACAAATTCAGTTCCACCATCACTTTGAAATACTTTAACTGTGCTAAAAAAATAAGTTGCATACAAATTTATGGAAGCACACAAGAACATCAAAGAATTCAGATTTAACACGTAACAGATATATCCAAGAAAATCACAAATAATCATCAACAAATGTAGCATAATTGTTGACGTTGTGGAGATGTTATTTCACATGTTGATTTGAACAAGATAGTAATTTGCCCTTTCTTCTTGCACTAACTTCAATTTGTTAGATGTTCTTGTTATATATTTCTTACACGGCAGGTTGAAGACATGGTAGTTTATTATGTCAAGTGGAAGCCTTTGTACATAAGGCTTTCTTTGTTTGGAGTGAAATGAGGTGAACCTCAAAGGTGATTTTGATTTGGGGTTTCAAAATAAAAGGAATTTAAATTTAAAATTTTAAAAGACGCTTTACTTAGGATTGTACTATGAAATCTGCAAAGTACATCGTGAAGAGACAGAGCTTTGACATCCTCAAGTCACAAAGAAAGGCTACGGACAATGGTCCTAAAAAGGAAACTAGCCCATGGATATACGACACAAACTGATTGGACCACTGGCCAAACATAATGAGGAGAGAGAGAATACATCAAGACAGGGCTAGACTGAAAACAAGATTACCGGCATCCCAGGTCTTCACCTAATTGTGAAAGAGGGAGGTGAGCTTCACACCCAAGAGAATTTGTAAATTATATTATAAAAGTGTATTAGTAATGATAAGTGAAATACATGACTTACATTATAAAATGTATTAGCAATTGAATGGTCGGATCTATAAATATAAAATTAGTTTCGCACTGAACAAGTTTCACAGGAGACAGACTCATTATTTTTCAAAAGTAAGTATGAATTAAATTTTAAATTGAATATTTACATAATGTATAAAATTGCCGCACACAAGGCCCCCTTAAAGTTAAGGCTATGGTTAATATTGCACAAGTTTTTATGGAACTTACCTCTGTTATGTTTTTCATCAACTCTACACACTCATTTTAACTTTTATATTTTGTTCAAATCACACATTGTGAACGGTCTATTTTACATCTCATAGATCGATCAGTCTTGCCAATTTTTTAAACTATCAACCATTCTTGTCGATTTTGAAAAATGTCAACCACATTGACTGACAAAACAAAGAGTATGCCATGTTCGACCGACATTTTTGCAATTCTGGTAGCAATTTTTAACATTAAACACAAAAAACTCTATATGTTTATCATTTAAACGTACGAAATGCATAAAAAACTTACAAAAACTCTACATATTAATAATTTGATACGAGTCTTCAATAGGTAGGAATGTTAGAGAGTTAGGGTTTATGTTTCTTCTTCAAATTTTAAGACTTGTGCAAGTAGGTTGGGAAAGACGATCACTTATACTATACCAAACATCTGACTGCATTTTCCAACTGAAATGGAATATTACTACCAAAATAGAATTGTAAATCCAGAATAGTCCTAAGAAGACTAATTCCCAAGCCGATACTTGACATGTACCTCCTCTTCCAGGTCCATCACAAGGAAAACGAAATCCAAGATGTGCTTTATCTGATATCAAACGCGAGTTGCGAGCAAAGAGAACACCTTTTAGGAGTATCAATACCGTGACATGAATCGTAAATGCGTGGATATGATGTACCAAAAAACCCACGGTTCCTAACGGAATAGGTAAAAAAGCCACTTTACCGCCCGGGGTTAAGGTGTATTGCGTAAAAGAGGTTTAGTTTTTTTATCTAAAGAGAACAACAATTGCGTTATTGCATCATTCATCGGTCTAGACAAGATGTGAAATCTCTATCACCCGTTGTTATTTGTTATCTATGAAGTAAAGAAATGCAGTTGGACAATATGCTCTCACTCATACCCCACAGAACTTGGAAGTTTCATTGGATTAAAACCAATTCATATTCCTCCATACTGGATATTTCAAGTTCACTAAATTCACCCAAAAATTATGACAAATGAGAGCAACAATTTACCAGCAAAACAACCTCCATAGATTTGTCATTAAAGATTTAAAACCTATAATCTGAATCTAAATGCAACCCAAGAGCATACTAATTTCTCAATGTCGAATAAACCTACAAACGCGAAGAACAAAGCACAAAATATCATTAGAGGAACATATTTTCACCAAAAAATGCCACTTGTAATATATTGATGTTAGAGGTATCAAAAAGGATTTCCTTTGGAAAAGAGCCATAACTTCTATCGTATTCTCTTCCACTAATATATGTATAACTTCACCATTTTGAAGGCTGCAAGAACAAGGAACTCCAGAGAAAAAGTGTTATACAACAGATCTTGAAGCTCCCAAATGATTCAAAATAGAGCACAAATCTCAGCCCATATTTACAGTGTATCCCAGCTCGGAATGTAGACACTCGCCTCGTTCACTGCTTCGACAAGCCTCACCTGTAGCAACAATATTCACTACAGGAAATCCCACATTTTGTGACGAATTTTTTTGTGACGACACAAAATTCGTCACAATATGTTACCTAAAGGTGACAAATTTAATTTTCGTCACTAAAAAGTGAGAATTCGTGACAAATTTTGCAACGATGTTTTTTTTTCGTCACTAATTCAAAATTTGTCACAATAAACTTTGGTGACGATATTTATAATATTTAGTGACGATATTCACCGTCATGAAAAATAGTATTTTTGTGACAACTATATGTTTTATCATTAATTATTCAAAAGAATTGGTGACACACTTAATTCATCACAATTTTATTTTGGTGACGATCGTCATTGTAATTAGTGACGATCATAGTCGTCATATAATATTAAATTTTCATGACAATTTTATGATCGTTAATTGTTCATAGTAATTAGTGACATATTATTTTGTCACCAATATTTATATATAGTCGATTAATAATCATTTTTTAATGACGACTTATTTTCACAATATAATTCGGTGACAATCTTCATTGTAATTAGTGACGATCAATATTGGTCATATAATATAAAATTTTTCATTTAGGTTTTATGTGTCGTCATTAATTGTTCATAGTAATTAGTGACATATCCACCAATATTTTATATGGTGACGAAAAATCACTTGTTAGTGACAAACTTAAAAACACAATATTATTTTGTAACGATCTTTATTATAATTAGTGACAATTTTGTCAATATTTGACGTCATAAAATAATATTTTCATAACAATGTCATATTTTCTCATTAATTATTTAAAACAATTAATGACACCATTCTTTCACGGTTTCACCATCAATATTTATGTATAATAAGAATTAATATACATTTTTAATTTATTTTACAAGATATTTTTCTTCCAAATAAAATGGTGGAAAGAAGATATTTATCGTACCAGCATATGTTTATCAACAACAAAATAATTATCACTTAATATTATTTTTATAGTAATTAGAAATAATGATATCACATATTTAATTATATATATATAAATTCCCGAGATCTTTTGTTATTATTTAGCGAGCTAATTTTTTAATAGTATTTGAAATGATAAAGTAAATTTTAAGAAGACATATAATAGAAAAGAGATAAATATATCATATCCCCTAAAAAACACTTTATCATTTTAAATCTTAATTCGTTCACTAAAACTCACAAAAAAAGGTGATGTACACATTATCTTGGGACGGAAAGAGTCCTATTTTTTGTGATGTTAGCTATTTTTTATTAGTTAATTAACTAGTGCATAACCCAATTATGCGGAAATTAAATAGATTCTTTATATATGCATTTAAGTGACAAATCTTTTATCGGTTATAAATTGTTGAATATATTGACGATGCTCTTTAGTTGGTCATATTACATTTTACAGGCCCAAAAAGTCAAAGCCAACTAAACGGACACTTAGTATACAAGATCTTGCACTTTGTTTTCCATCTCCACATATTCATCTAAATCATCTTCATTTTCATTTGAAACTCAAAAATAAAAAAGTTATTGTATTTAATTAATCTTTAAAAATTGTATACGGTTAAGTAAAAAATAAAATAAATAACCCCAAACTCAACATCATAAAATATTAACATAAAAAGAAGATGCCCTCTCATGAGGCTCTTTAAGAAATGACATCTCATACTTATCCATTCACTAGATAATCATATTAGAAAACAAATTATTATGTACTTAGGATCCTCATATACAAGTTGAACATGAATCGCTTGAGTAAAACAACTCTCAAAAAAGTTCCAAAACATTACATTAAGCCTACCAAATTTAAAATATTAAAAATACAAATTCTAATAGAGCCCACGAGCAAGATTTGTTCTAATCAATTTACTTTGAGGATAATCAAATATTCAATGCCTAAAGTTTCACAAAGATCTTTTCATGACCAAAGATCAAAACCCAACAATCTTATGGTCATTACACAAAACAAATCTTCAAATAGATATATACCAAGTACTATGCCCCAACATCTATGAAATTCAACGTTTTGAGTCAAATTGTTACATCCGTCACACATGAAATACCAAGTAAGAACTTATCTTTTATGAATAAGAATGTCATACCTTTTACATCCTTCCGAGTCCAATGACCACAAAAAAGATCAAATACGGAAAACACATCCCAAACTTAGAAAATATCATGCTTTGAAAAAATGAACTTGCTAAAGGAAAGATCTAAGACAATATAGTCAAAATAACCTTGAGAGAATACTACAAAAAAATAAGACATGAATAGATTTTCCAAGTATAATATAGAAATGCAATCCAAAAGCAATTTTAAGTAGATAAGCATGATTTATTCCATGTTTAGAGAAACAGGAGAAAATAAACCTACAAAATGGTCATGAAGATATAGATTGTAACATTGGGAGAATGATTTAAATAATAATCTCGAAAAATATTAAAAACAATGGGTTTTTTATGTTATAATGGATTATGGACAATGATAATAAAATAGATCCTAACCAACCATTGCATCAAATTTTGCATACAAAATACTCGATAAACTATGTTTTTTTCTAACACCAGTCTTCTTAAACTAAGTGACTAAATAATTAGCAAGTTAAAAGAAAAATTAACAAGAGAACTATTTGAAAAGTCTTAACACCTTCATTGTAATATAAGTGATAATTCTTGATTAGTAGGAACCTATAATCAAAATCTCATTGTGACTTTTTAAGAGTAAATTGGGCAAAGTTTACAAGTGCTTCCTTACTAACCATATCCCAACAAGCTAAAGGTTAGGTGACAAAATAATAGCTTATTTTAAAAAATTAGTTTCAAAAAAGTAGGAAGATCACAATTAAACTTGAAGATGGATGAGACAAATGATTAAATTTCTGGAATATCATGCAAAAAACCTCAAGACAAAAGTAAAATTATGAAATGCAGACAAAGTAAAATGCAAAGCTCCTTACCTTGTAGTAGTAAACAATTTACGGTAGTAGAACCAATTACAGAATTAACCCATTTGCCACAGTGGAAGAACCAATATCCCCACCAAGCTACAAAAAAATAAGAAATTAGGTTTTAGTGTAAAATCATGTAGAAAATTGTAACGATCTAATTAAGTGAACAATTTTTTTTTGTTAAATAAAGCGATTGGGGAATGGGGCTTCAACACCTAATTCTTATATAAGTTGGTACTATGGTACAAGATTCAAAACGAAACAGAAATGAAATCTAAACAGAAATCGAAACAAGAAATAAAAAACCAACAGGAAATAAAAACAGATTCGAGGATGAACAGAGGACTCCAATGAGAACCCCAACAAGAAGGAATTGGAAATCCAAACATAAATCCGACAATAATGAGGTTCTCAGAGAAAGATCAGAATTTTGGTTTGTCGAAAGAAAACAATCGCAATGTTACCCATCAAGCATAATGGCAGAAATCATATGAAAAAGACAGACAATTTGCTCACCATAAACTTGAAACCTTCTCTAGTAAAAAGAAGACCCTAATATGTAAAATTAGCATCAAAAGTTTCCAATAACAACAGATAAATTACCAACTTTGTTATTATAATCAAAATACATGTTGAATTAGAGTTAAAAGGAGAAAAAAAACCTTGGACGGCACCAAAAGTGAGAAACACTGGGGCAGGAGGGTTTTTCTTTTTTTCAATGAAACGTGCGAGGGAGGGTTTAATTTTGGGGTGTTTCTTGAAATGTTCAAAAGAAGAGTTAAATTCATAGATTGGCCAAAAAGGACTGGCGGGTTATGTTTTTCATTTTTGCCGCCTCCATCATGGGGTAATTTTTTTTTTTTGAGTTGGTGTGTTTGAAATTTGTTCATTGTGAAATTGATTTTTTTTTTTACATGCATGCTCTTTAGTAATATAAATTACACTCTTTACAGCTTATCCTTACAATACTCCCTGCTATAATATAAGTTACACCCTTCACTTTTATGAGTAATACCCTTTATAGTAAAAAGACACACCCTTTATAGCAAAAAGTTACATTCTTTAGTAATATAAGTCAAACTTCTTAACCAATTTCACCGTAAAACTTGTTCACCCTATACTTTGTCCTTTCTTTTATGTGTTATAACTTATAAATAGTAACTAATTAATTAGATATATATCATAAATTACATCTCAACCAAGTTTAAGATAAAACTTGTTTATAATATGAAATTTATACTAATATAGCTATAAATTAATATTATTATATTTATGAATTAATATTATTATACTTATAAATTAGAGATACATTTACATGAGGCGATCTCACAGTTTTAGACGAGACATAAGTTGGACATCGACGACTTTTAACATTTTGGGAGAATTAAATTGTGAATTGTGCTAAGTTGTATGTATGAGACCGTCTCATATGAATTTTTGTCTATAAATGAGAATTAAGATCATAGTATTAAATATTATTAATATTATTTTATAAAAATAATGATATCAATTTACAAATGTAATGATATTAGTTCCATAATATGAATAAAATTTGAAGGAGAATTTGTATTTTGTCCGTGACATTATATTTTATTATATTATTTGTTTTTTCTTCTTCTTCCAATATGCTTATCAAGTTCTTTTTGTCCATTGTAAAGTAATGGTTTAGTTGAGGTCAAAATACTTATATTTTTTTTGTGTTAATATTAATAAATAACTCAATATTTAGTGTACATAAGGCCACTCCCACTTGTGTCGTAGTCTATGTTTTAAAAAACCGCAGGAAGTTGAGTAGGATGATTTAAAAAAGGTTGGACCGGTCGGACGGTCGGACCGGATGCCTTGCAGATGACGTCATAATAAATATTATATATATATAATATGCATTATTTTTTAAAAAATTCAAAATATATAAGTATGATAAGTGAATATAAAAAGATCTAAAAGTCACTTCAAAATTCAAGGTAACATCATTAGACTCAACTTTACTCTTAAGCATTTCATCAAACACATTCAATGCATCATCAATCATCTCATTCTTCAAATTCTCATCAATAATACTAATCCAAGAAACCACATTCCTCACCTCACTCTCATACATTCTCTTTCGTCACATAAAACTTCGAGAACAATCACTTTTAGTGTTTTTATTGAGTTGTTTATAGTATATGAAATGATAAAATTATTTTTAAGATATGATATGATAGATGAGTGAATATTATCATCACCTTAAAATTTTCAATATCATTTCAAATATTAATAAATAACTCTTCATTTAATTAACAAATAAAGAAGCTGTTTGGTCGAGTTTGGAGACAGAGGGAGTATTGTTAGTCAAAAATATTAGTAACACCACAATTCACACACAAATTGACACTTTTAAGGCACACATCTATAATAAATAAAACAAGTATAACTATCTTAGCAATAATAATAATAATAATAATAATAATTCACTTAATTAACTCACACACAACCACATACCACTCACGCATACACACACACACAACCACATATCACTCACACGCACACTTACACGTATACACACCACACTATTAACACACACCAAATATCACATAATTAACACACATCAGAAACACTCACGCACACAGCACAAACACATCGCACGCACTCTTCTCCCAATTCACAGATGCCAAATAGGGAAAACGAAGATGAGATCAAAAGCACCACGAGAAAAGACTGATTCAATTTCAGAGGAAGTGGGTTTTTTAAGTTTTTTAACCTTAATTTTTCCGGCGACAATCGACGGCTGTTCCCAGGTCCGATCGTTAAATTGTTTGAGGGCTTTTGTTCTACTCGTCAAGGGTTTTCAATTGGTACCAGAATAGAGACTAACATGCGGCGGTGCGACGGCGGCGTTTTTGGAAAAGGTAAGAATCGAAACTTTAAATTGAAATTACTTTCAAATGAAGAGTTATATGAACGATCGGTTTGTGTATTTAGATTACCCGTGTTGGGGGGAGGATTTTGGTGTATGGATTGGGTATCACGGCGAAGAAATGTTGGAGCGGCCGATTTTGATGGAGGTGGTGGCGGGAAGTTGAGACGGCGACAGATCTGTCCTTTTTTTTTTTTGGTTTTTTTGGTTAAAACCAGTGAAAACCGGCGGTTCACCGGTTCCCGGTTTTCACCGGTTTTCGAACGGTTTTTCCGGTTTTGAGGGGGGCGGCCCAATAGCGGTTCTATACACCTCTATTGGGCCGCTTGGTGGCGGTTCACCGGTCCGACCGGTCCGACCGGCCGGTCGGACCCGGTTTTTAAAACAGAGGTCGTAGTGGCATGTTCACATGTTATTTTTTAAATATTATTCAGTTCAAAATTATCTTAAACACTTGAGCGTACTATTATTTCTTTCATTTTGACTTTAAAAGTTTTAAAATCGAAACGTGGAAGCTATGATACATTTTTTCTTATTGTTCTTGATTAGACATCTATAAATAAAATTCAAGGTAATAATGCTATAAATTCATAATGGCTGTGATTTTTCAGTGCCAAATTCTGATTTGTAATTTTACAATTCTAATTCTCTTGTAGCGTCGTAGTGAGGTAAATAAAAGCAACCGCCAGAAATTGAAATGAAAACATGTTGTCGGAAGAAAAGCTTTTACGGTTCGATCGCATGAAATTGTGAGTATATAATTATGCACTTATATGCTAGGTTTAAAATTTCTTTCATGTGTTGATATTTCCTTACTAGTTCAGTTGTACTATTCTTGCAAAAAGATATACTACTTTTTTTAGGAAAGTGGCACATTACAAATGTGTTGCCCTTTGATGGTGGGGATTTTTAATTTCTTTTGCAATATGGAGCATTGTGCGATGAGGATTGTACCAATTTCATGTTGTGTTGTTTTGATTTGTTGGACAATCATTTTTTTTGATTTTATAGGTTTTACGTGTAGTGATTTTTTTGGGAGTTGTTAAGTAAAGAATGAGTTATGAATGTGTTGCTTTCTATTTTTTTGGGCTCTTTGATTTTTGTTTGTATTTTACTTTTTTGGACTTGTAGTTTCATATAACTTTGATCTTTTTGTTTTATGTTTCTTTATCATTTTTCTTATAATAAAGCATAGTAAAAAACCGATCCGTGGATTTAGCAAACTTTCATAACCCAATTACCCTTAAAGATAATTACATAATCATCAGTTGAGTATATATATAAACACCAAAACTTCCCTCAAGTTGCATCCACCTTAGTAACATTTCTTGACATCTTACACCTATGAATGAGAACTTGTGAGGAAACTATTATCTAATCAGATTTAGATCAGGGGATAAATGTATTGCAACCTTTTGTTTTATGAATCTTTGATTTGATGATGAGTTTTAGATCAGGGGAGTAACTGTTTTTCTTATAGTCTCGTCTTGAGTTATTTTGGAGAACCACGATTTAATTCACTTGTATAAGGATACTCACAGTACAAAGAAAGATGGATGGAAATCAAATGAGGCGAAGAAGAATTGGGTAAGTTGTGTAGACATATTTATGATATTTAGTTATGTTACAAATTTTGATGTTAATTTACTTCTATTTTATTCTTTATTATTAGGACATGATGATGAAAAAAAAAAAAAATAGTATATTGAGCTTGGAATTGAGAAGACGAAGAAGAGATAGTCCTTGAAGTGTTGGGTCATGGGTCGAGGGATCTGAAAAAGGTCTTGGTTACGGTTCCATGACCTCCAAGTAAATGTTTGAAGACCTCTAGTGAATATAAAAGATGAGCTAGAAGAAACAATAGAAGACAGAGTCTAAAAGCTAAGGTGGAAGAACTTCAAACACAAGTAACTGATTTGAAAGACGAGCTTGCTAAAATGCAAATTTCACAGCATAACTCTCCAAGCAAGGTGCAGCTCTCAACAAACTAATGGGCTATGTTCAACGATGAAGAGATGGAATGATAAAGGTTAGCTTCTATTCTTCTATATCTATTTATATAATGTGTATGTCTGCTCCCCCAAACTTGTATGTGAATCATCCATATGTTTATATCTTAGTTTTGCTAAAATCTGGTTTGTCAATGGAGTATGGTCTGACATATTTGCATATATATAAGCTGTTGCAATAATGGGTGGTGCAAATTTATTAAATTGATGGTATTGTTTGATTGGGATGAGTTTTGATTGGCTTTATGGTTTTTAATTGTAATCTGTTATTTTATGTTTTTGGGGTTTTTCTGTGAGAGATTCTGAGTTGCTTTTGTTTGTGATTTTGGATGTTGTAGTTTTGTATTCTTTATATTATTGATAGTGTGAATCTTTGGTGGTATCGGTTAGGTTTTTTTTGAAAACGAAGGTTTTCTTTGAATCGATTTTGGATATGAATCGATTGATGAATTTTCATTAAAAATCTTGATGAGCTTTAATTTTCCTTTATTGTAGATCGATTGCATGTGCTTCAACGCTTCATGTTTTTTTAAAATTAGGTTGTGTTAGAATATACGTTGAAGGCACCAACCTTTTGTCCATACAATTTTATGTTTACCTTCCGAGCAATTTAAAAGCCTAGTCTTATTAATTGAGAGAGGATGTGAATCATCTTGTTTCCTTTCGAAAGCAATTTACACCTTTACCATAGGTGTCTACATGTATTTTACGTGAATCTGGTTGGAAGATTATACCTGTAAGCTGATGCTATAATATGTATAGTTGTCTGTGTATAAAGTGTTTAGAAGGATAGAGTGTCTACAATAGATGCAGCTGCTGGTCCTTTTTAACAGTACGGATTTTGGGAAATAGAAAAGGGTTATGTAACAGTGATAAACCATCATAATGTTGCGGGGTTGAATTTTTTATTTAACATGACATTTTAGGATTAGTTCTTAGCCAACATTAGTACGAGGATAATATTACTTACAACCATGTTCTTGATTTCTTCACTCTTAAAGACAATTTTTCTGGACTTGTCAAGAATTTGTTCTAGTGTGTGACTTTTGCAGATAATATGTCGGGTTATTCTGGGTAGTGAAAAGAAAACAAATTTAAATTATCTGTATGCTTAAATATGCATCAGCGTGTTAAATTTTTAAGAAATTTAACTTTATCCTTACTAGTTAAAATATTTATTGAACTCTGTTTTAAAAAAGAAACTATAATGATGAGATGGGGAAGAATGTGGAAATAAAAAAGATAATGAAGTAGGATTAAGAGTAATGCCTCGATAAATGGAGCTAGTAAGTAGGGATTTTTTATATTTATGAAAGTCCTAACCATAGAGATCAATTATTAATTGGAAATGATTTTAAATAAGTTTTTTCACAGATTTTGGTTATTACATGCAGTTTTTTCAACAAGAGCGCGAGTTTTCCTGAATTCATACGAATTGTTGATCTGCAAGACCCCGAGAAAGGTTCGTGGTTGACGACAGCTACTCTCTGAAAATTGAAATCTCCATCACATGTTTATTTTGCTAACTCTGAAACCTTTTACTTTTGCAACTTAATTTGGATGTGTATCTTTTATCTTATGCTGACTTATCTAGACTACTAGGATGTGATTTAATGAAACTAGAATTGCGCTTTTGCAGTTAATTTACCTTTCTTTGAACTAGAAGAATATACTATCCGCATTTTCAAAAGACTTAATATTACTTGTGATAAGCTCCTACTCTTCCAATCCTTCATTTTTTTTTTTTTTATTTAGTTTTGTTGTGATGTTTTTTCTATTACATTTAGTAATTGAAATTAGTTTATCATGGCTATTTGTATGATCACTTATTACTTTAATATATAAAATTCAAATAATTCTTTAATAAATTTAATCATTTCTAGATTGTCACCATTTTTTTTTTTAATGACAATTATCATCTTAAATCACTAAACAATATTTTATTATGACAAAAAAAAAAAATTGTCACTATTTTCACATTTTTTTAACGATGCAAAATATGTCACTAGATACTAATTAGTAATGACGATATATGTTGTCACTATACCATGGTTTTTTTTTAATGACAATTATCATCTTCGTCACTAGACAATATTTTATTATGTCACTATTTTCACATTTTTTTAACGACATTTAAATTATTTGGTCACTATAGCCTACATTTTTGTGATTTAATTGTGTTGTCACTATATAATAAAATATTAAATCGCTCTTGTGTAATTCTTTCTTGTGAAAATTTTGAAAAAACGACAAAATTTATGTTGTCACCGTATCTAAACTTTTAGTGATGGTTATCGTATTAAATCACTAAATATTATATTATACCGACAAAAATAATTTGTCACCATTTCTCCATCATTTTGTGACAATAGAACTTTTGTCATTTAAATGTAACTTATTGGTGACAACTTATTTCACATCATTATACATCGAAATAGTGACAATCATTATTTCGATCACGACAAAAAATAAATTGTCATGTAAAGATAAACTTTTAGTGATTTAAACACCATATTCAATGACGAAATTTGAAGCCAAATGTGGCGTTTTATTTGTCACTATAGATGGAATGATATAGTGACGATGACCTTTAAGCGTCATCAAAAGATAACTTTATATGATTTAATTTAAATAACGCCAAAGATTTACCTAATATGACGACTATAGGTGGCGTTTTTTGTGACGAAAAAAAATTTTCGTCATCAAACACCTTTTGTGACGAAAAATGATGATTTTATGACAAAATTTGTCATCACGAAATGTGCGATTTCCTGTAGTGATTGTTATGCCATTTTACTGTATATCTCGAATATATACACTAGTTGAGGCTTTTTTTTTTTTAAATGGTCTCATAACTTGTCGATTTTCCAATTTGAGTCTCAAAAATGTAACTTTTTTTTATTTAGTCGAGATTCAAAATATTGTCCAAATGGAAAATTGAAAAACGAAAGTGTCATTTTATGTCACCATAACTTGTCTACTGGCTAAATTTGGCCCCAAATTAAATCCTCAAGTGAAATTCTTGTGACATAAAACGACAGTGTTTTTAAAATTTCAGCGATTTTGGGGCAAAAATTGGACAATATTTCAAATTTTGGGGCTAAATCGAGAAAGTTAACTTTTTGGCGATCAAAATTGGACACTAGACAAGTTATGTGACCAAAATTCTTCTTAACCCTACACTTGTCAATTATAAACCTTCATATTTGATAAGAGGATACACTTTATAAGAATAGATACATAGCTAAAAGGAGTAGAGGTGCAAATGACCACTTATCCTTTGATTTTGCCCCATAATTGAAAGACTCCATTATATGTAGGTAAAATATTAGTCCAAATAATGGAGCACAAGGGCTTTTGTGTCATCTAAAAGTTTAGGTTTGAAAAAGCACATCTTATCATTCATCTGTTGCAAGCACTTAAATTGAGAAATTCCCACATTTGCTAATTCTATAACCTGCTGCAAATATCATACACAATTGAAGGATGAATCGACCCTTATCAATCTGAAGAAACCAGCAAACCATGTTTTTAGTTTTTATTCCTGTTTATGCTACTATCTGCACTACTAAACTTATGATTATGGACAAAATAATAAGTTATTTATATACCAGACTATGTGATTGTACTAATATTAGCAAAATAACAAGAAGAACGGTTTAATTCAAGTTATTCTTAGTGACTACAATAATAGCTACTTCATTAGGTTAAAGAAAAGATAAGAGACCAAGACAAAGCAATATGGGATGCTAATTCTATGCTAGATAGTTCAATCACATAGAATTAACGTGGAAGTGACACCCATTGCAAATAAAATGTAATTCCAAGCGAAGGCAAGTGATACCTAATTCAATGATAATTTCACACAACTTCCTTGGATTTTAGAGCCTGTTGGGATATTTTAGTTTTGATAAATTATGCCAAAACATTATCAACTTGTGTTATTGAAGCTAATTTACAGATAACAAGTAAAGGGGGAACGAGAGAACAAATTGAGGGGGAACTCACGAAATCAGAAGTAGATGATCGAGATCGGCGAGGTCGAGCAGAGACTAATCGAGATCGAGAAGTTAGATGAGTTCGAGTTAACCGATGAGTTGTGCAAAATCAAGAGAAGAAAAGCTAAGTAACGGTGATCGTAAGATTAGATGACGGAAGCAGACTGATCGGATGATCGGAAGAACAATCGAATGATATGGTGATCGAAGAGCGCATTCGATCGGAAAGAAACCCACCGGAAGATCGTAAGAGAAGGTTGCGATCGGAAGAGGAGGCAGATGAGACCGATCGAGATCGACAACGTTATCGAGAGATATGAAGATGAAGCGGATGATCAAGATCGGACGTGATTGAGATCGGATGTGCTAAACCGACATGCTAACCCTAATAATCGACTGATGCTATCCTCGAGATATTGATCTCGAAGAAGTGTTGATCGGATCATTCGATCGAACGCAAAGAAGAAATCGGATAGCTTGAGAAGAATCCACGATGTGAATCAAGAATCCGAGATTCGGTATGTCTTGAAGACTATTTGAGATAGAGAATTGAATGATTCAAGGCGAGGAATATGAGGAATATAGAGAGTTAGAATCATGGCGTGGACCAATGAGAGGAAGACAATCACTGGAAAAGCCAAAGCAGAATATACAAAGAATAGTATGGATTTGAATGTGATTCTCTCCAACGGTAACATTCAAATCCACACTATAAATACAAGTTCTTCCTTCATTATTATGTGTGGATGCGTGGAGATTATAGCACGAGATGCTACAGAGCCAAAGAGAGTTATACCCAAAGCATTCCCACCCTAGAACACAAGTCTATAGATATACAAATATATTCAAAGAGTGTTCTAGAACCCAATCTAAGCAACCCACGATGTATCCTAAGCTTAGAGAGATTTTCCCAACCTTAGCATTGAGGCTAAACAAATGTAAGGGGAAATCTCAACCTAGTTGGAAACCAAACAAACCTTACCCAAATCAGTCGGTTAAGTTTGTAGGTGAGTGTGAACTCGGTAAACATCTAGAAATCCCGAAAGGGAGGGCAGGCAATCCCGAGAGAGGGTGATAAGTCCCGATTGGAGTGTGAACTCGTTAAACATCTAAGAGGCGAGCCCGAAAGGGTGATAAGTCCAGTTGGAGTGAGAGCTCGTTAATTATCTAGAGGCGAACCCAAGAGGGTGATAAGTCCAGTGTTGGGATATTTTAGTTTTGATGAATTATGCCAAAACATTATCAACTTGTGTTATTGAAGTTAATTTACAGATAACAAGTTGAGGGGGAACGAGAGAACAAATTGAGGGGGAACTCACGAAATGATAGAGGGTGATAAGTCGAGATCGTGATGAGTTAGATGAGTTCCGATGAATATGTGGCTAAGCCACCGAGAGGGTAAGATCGGATGAAACAACGAACGATGATCAAGTCGAAGTGATATGGCAATCCCGAAAAGGAGGGTGATTTCGGAAGAGGAGCGTATGAGATCGATTGAGTGAGTGGATTAAAGCAGATGATCAAGAGACGTGATTGAGGAGCTTGAATCCGAGATATTGAACCACTATACATTGTTGTGTTGTTTAATCGAAGGATTATGGATATGCATTCGATTATATGCAAAACACAAGAATCAGGAATATAGGAATCAAATGAGGAGAGAATGAGAGGAAGACAACCAGTTAGAACTGAAGAGGAAGACAACTTGTACTTACAAGAATAGTATGGATTTGAATGTGATTCTCTGCGGTAACATTCAAATCCACACTATAAATACAAGGTCTTTCATCATTCTAACGTGTGGATCGTGGAGATTATAGCACGAGATTGAGCCAAAGAGAGTTATACCCAAAGCATTCCCACCCAGAAAACACAAGTCGTAGATATACAAATATGTTCAAAGTGTTCTGGAACCCAATCTAAGCAACCCACGATGTATCCTAAGCTTAGAGAGATTTTCCCAACCTTAGCATTGAGGCTAAACAAATGTAAGGGAAAATCTCAACCTAGTTGAAACCAAACAAACCTTTCGGTTAAGTTTGTAGGTGAGTGTGAACTCGGTAAATATCTAGCAATCCGAAAGGGAAGGCAATCCAGAGTGAGGGTGATAAGTCCGTTGGAGTGTGAACTTCGGTAAACATCTGTAGGCAATCCCGTGGAGGGTGATAAGTCCGATTGAGTGAGAGCTCGTTAAATATCTAGAGGCGAACCCGAGAGGGTGATAAGTCGATTGGAAGGAATTTCCCTAGGAGCAGGGGAGAGTGGATGTAGGAGCTTGAGTCTCCGAACCACTATACATTGTTGTGTTGTTTACTGCTTTATGTTCTTATATTGTCATATGCATTCGATTATAAGCAAAACACAACACATGAGCTTAAAACGGAAAAATTGGAATCACTCTACCCTCACCCCTGTTTTTATATGCATCGCTTTTAAAATGATTTGCTTCCGCACGCGCAAAATGGGTTTTCCACCGGGACCAACCAGTTTGAAGGAATTTCCCTAGGAACAGGGAGAGTGGATGTAGGAGCTTGAGTCTCCGAACCACTATATGTTGTTGTGTTCTTTACTGCTTTACGTTCTTATCTTGTCATATCCATTCGATTATAAGCAAAACACAACACATGAGCTTAAAAGAGAAAAATCTGTAATCACCATTCCTTCACCCCTGTTTTTATATGCACCGCACGAAATGTTTGCTTCCGCACGCACAAAATGGGTTTTCCCACCGGGACCATCAGAGCCTACACATTATATAACAGCCATACAGAGTTTCTATAAGAAAGCATACCACGCTTTCAGGATCACCTGGAGGCGGTAATGGAAGATTTCTCGGAGGAGGGCCACTAAGGTGTGATCTCTTGTCAAATCTCCATTCTCCAATCTTCCCATAAGTTAATTCCCCCTGTAAATTTTCTAATTAGCTAATAAAAAAAATAGAAGTATTGTGTACTTCCTATGTCAAGAAAATGAAGAAAATTGAATCACTTGGATGAAATAAGTTGATACTGAATTCCACAACCAGTCAGCAGAACTAATTTTACCTTCATGTTGTAATCACATCCATATGTGTAATGAATGATGAATTTCTTTCCAATATCCGTATCCCATGGAGGCTAAAATAAAAATTAAATTGATGATGAGATGAACAAGAAAAAGATACAGGTATCTTCAATAGTAATCATGCAGACCTGTAGCATGAAATCCTTTCGAAGAATATGATGAACTCCATGTAATGCAGATGCCACTGCATACCCATACCTTAATAGGAGAAGTAATAAAAGAATCAAAAACAAAATTTGGTCCACTAGGTTCCCAAAATGTTTTCTCCCTCCGTTTCATATTAATTGTAATTTTAGAGGTTAATTTTTGTTTTTAGCCATTTTTCCACATTTCTTCCTAATTTACCCCCATATATATCCCTAAAAATTCTCCTATTTAATGAAGAATATCATTCTCCCTCACAACTTTAATATTTTTCTACTCTCTAGCTCCTTAATTTGATCGAAGGTAAATATATCAAAATTTTATGTTTCTTTTATACAAATTCCCTAAAATTGGAAATTAATATGAAAGGGAGGGAGTATAAGAGAAAACCCATGCATAATATTTTTTTAATAATCAACATACATTTCTAGAACCCATCCAAAAGCCTTATCAGTCTCTGGATCATCTTTCATTCGCAAGGACACATTCATCCATGTAGGTGCAATTTTCTCCAATGTTGACTGCACGAATAAGATTTGTACCACAATGTATAAATTTAAAAAATACGAGGCAACACATAGATTAGGCACAATTGAACTGCAAGAATCAGATACTGATTAGGTGTGGAGTTTCTGATGGAGTTATGCAAAGTCAATGATGTCATATGGAGATGCATCACTTTTGTAACTTATTCTTTCAAATATTAATTTTTTTTTTTTTAACATATATCATGCATATTGATGATTTCTCAGTTGATAAGGTTCAGTAGGACAAGAAACCATTTAGCTGTGCACAACCCAAAAGTGTTATAATTCAAGTAAAACGAAAAACAAAAGAATGAGAAAACTAGAAGGGGAAATTATGTCAGAGGGGAAATTAAAATTTCAAAGTGTAGCCTTCTAAATTCATGTTGTTTCTTTGAGAAAATATTAAATATCTCTTAGAATGGACACAATTTGCGGGAAGGTGCTATCTTTGCTGATAAGACTATCAATTTTGAACAACGTGCACTACAAAAAAAGGCGTGTTTTAACGACAGAAATTAGCGACGGTTAACGAGGCCGTCGTTAATAGCGACGGTTTTGCCGACGGTTTTAGTCAAACCGTCAAAATCACAACATTTAGCGACGGATTATAAAACTGTCAGCGTCAGCGACGGTTTACCGACTGTTCATCGACGGATAGTCCGAATCGACAGTATTAGCGACGGACTTAGCGACGGTTTTCAAAAAACCGTCGCTATACTTTGCAGAAAACGAAGAGATACGCCCGTTGCGAGGATCCGCCCGTTGGGAGGCGGTGTCATTAATTTTGGTAGACTTTAGCGACGGTTTTTTGAAATCCGTCGCTAAATCCAATTCTATAAATACACGCCCAGCCTGCCCATTTGTTTCATCAATCAAATCAGAAAGCAATACAAACAAGCCTCGTTCATCTGTATTCTTCGATATTCACGGTACTACTTTAATTATTTTTTCGTATATTTAATTTTATTTTATATAATATAATTAATATATAAATTTCATATTTTATTTAGATGGCTTGTGAAAGTGGTGACGTTCCTGCTTCATCCAGAAGGCCTACTACTGGTTTGTTTATCAATATTGTTAATGGAGCGTAGGTGTTTTTGTTTTATACGATAATAATTATATAATTAATTAATTTAATACAATAATTATTAATTATGTATTGATTTTTTAATGTGTTATAGTTGTTGTGTGCCCGGGCGACCCACTCTAGGCTACTCGCCTGAAACCCGCACGGGCACCCATTGGTCGCCACTGCTCCCCGGGGGTCGCCCATGCCCGCCCATGCTCGCCCGGTGGTCGTCCATGCTTGCCCGGTGGTCGCCCATGCTCGCCCGGGAGTCGCCATGGTCGCCCATTCCGCCCATGCTCGCCCGGGAGTCGCCATGATCGCCCATGCTGCTGGGGGGTCGCCCGATGGTCGCCATAATTCGCCCATGCCGACCCTATGCTCGCAAAGTCGCCATGCTGCTTGAATTGCTGAACCGCGCCCCATGCGCGGCGCCCATGCCAAATGGTCACTCGTTGCTAGCGGCCCATAGCGCCAGCGCCCATGCGAAAATGGTCGCCCATTGCTAGCAGCGTCCATGCGAATGGTACTTTGTTCTTGCGCGCCCATGCCAAATATTATCGCCCATTGCTACGCCCGCGCCCCATAGCGCCAGCGCCCATGCCAAATGGTAGATCCATTGATCGCCCGTCGCGTCCATGCCTGGTAGTGGCGGCCAGACAACACATTCGCAAAGTCGTCTCATTCGGCCGGTGGCTCCCAAGGCGTTGCATACATAAAGAGGCAAATCATACTTGGCCAATTTTATGGGGTTCGTTGTCAAGGTAAATGAGATAGAGAGACTTAAGACAAAGATTTTCCATTTACCAAGGTCTGATCTTAGTTATCCAAGCACGTAAACCACCGATCTCAGCCAATGTCAGAGAATTTCCCCCAAATGACCGAGAAGTTTCTGAAGATAATGTTGGTCCTATGGCCGCGGACTCAAAGAGGAAAACATAGGCACAAATCTCCGTGAACCACCTGCAGTCCGCCGCGCTTCAGAACTGGAAGACGTGTTTAGCTTGGTATAATAGGTTTTTAGAGTCCAACTTAGCCGAGAATCTTTTAATGCTGGTCAAACTCCCCTTGAGGCGCGAGAAAGACCAGCCAAAAAATTTGTAGTATAAATACCCGAAATTAAGACTCATAAAAAGGTCGAAAAATTTTACATTCAATACAACGGCTTTATCAGCCAACAAAAGAGGCCTTCGGCCCAAATTCTCTCGCATTTATTTATCGCATCAACACTTAGATTTTAACAATTATCACTTCATACAATGAAGAACATTCAATTTGTTCTTCATTGATCACACTCGTTTCTCCACTAATACTTGTTTGTTATACCAATCCACATAGCCACATTCAATATCTTGTTACGTAAATTTTGGTATACAACAATAGTATTGTACCTGGTCACGAGGCTTCCTGTATAGCCAACAACGTCATTATGCGGGTGGGAATTGCTGTCAACGCTTATCGTTGGAAAAATGTGTCAACTGATCAGCGTCAATTATATTTTGAGGAGTTTAAGGTATAAAATTTACTTAAAATATTTTATTTTAATATATATTGTTAAAATTAATTTAATTAATTATTGTATTATTTTCAAAATATAGAAACAAACTACGTGGAGTCCCGAGCTTGAGACCGATGTAGTTTATAATGCATTTTGTAAACTTGCTCAATCGCGTTACCATGACATGATGTACAAGTGGCATACACAGTAGAGGGAACACGGGGAGGATTTATCAGAAGAACTTGGGCACGAAGTTTGGGAGTCGATTGTAGTTGTTTGGAGGGTAGATCCCTTCTAGGATCATTGTTATTTAATTATGTTATGAACAATTTTTAATTTTATGTTTTTGTTTTTAATTTTTAATTAGCATTGAACAACTTTAATTTATGTTTTTTTTTTTAAATCGTGTATTTAGCGACGAACTTAGCGATGGTTATTTAAAATTCTGTCGCTAAACCGTCGCTATGAACGACGAAAATATCCGTCGCTGAACATTTGCTATTAGCGACGGTTTCTAAGTGACCGTCGTTGAATCCGTCGCTAAAATTTAACAAAAACCAGGCACCTCAGCCTGCAGAAAGTCGAAAACAAACAAAAACTTTCGAAAATCAAATTTTGTGTAGATAGAGGCGAAAATCATTTTTTGAAGTGCATATTTTGTAGAGGAAATATATTTACTCCTCGAGGATGATTTTACGGTACGTTTTCACATTTCTACCGGTTTGACTAAAAATAAATGTAGTGTAATTTTATAAGTTTGGTATTGACATATATTTTATTGATAGTTTATGTTAAATGAATGTTGTGATCATAGCTAGATGAATATTGGGTAGATAGTTTATGTTAAATGAATGTATTTGATGTTATTTGATAGAAGAATATATTTGGATATTTACATATACAGGCGAAACTCTGTCAAATTTTTTGTAGAATTAACATATTGATAATGATTTGAAACAAATGGAATATCCGAATCGTCAGTGGATGTATTCGACTCCTCGACTTATCAACGGAAGTATAAAATATGGAGTTCTTGAATGAAGTTAATAACTTCATTCAGTTTGCAATTAATCATGGTGCAGCAAATTCAGAAGGTCGTATAAGATGTCCGTGTAGTGCAAAAAAATGTCAAAACAAGTCATACAGAGAGACTGTGGATGTTCAGACACATATCATCATGAATGGTTTTGTTCCATACTACTACAATTGGACACGTCATGGTGAAGAGCGGTGGAATGTTGATTTCAATGACCTTGAAGTGTATTATAATACTCTCGAATACAATGAGACACACGATGATCATGGATTCAATGATCCTGGAGTACAGTTCGAACCACCTGCAGTGGATACACCGGATATGTATCATACGATGATCAGGGAAGCTGGTGGGATTCAAGATGAGGCTATGGAGGAGGAACCAAATGAGGAAGCAGCTAATTTTTACAGAATACTCAAAGCAGCTGACGAAGATCTGTATGATGGATGTCAAACTCACTCTCTGTTGTCATTCAATGTTCGACTCATGGCTATCAAGGCTGAGAACAAACTTTCTCAAAGAGCCTATAACCAGATTAGTAAGTTGATCAATGAGGTTTGTCCTCCCGGTAATAAGGTGTCTATTACAGAATATCAAGCCAAGAATTTGTTCAAGAGTATGGGTCTACCAGTAGAGAGTATTGATTGTTGTATCAATAACTGCATGTTATTCTGGGGTAATGAAGAAGACGCGAATCTTGATAAGTGCAGATTTTGTGGGCACTCTCGGTACAAATTACCGCGTCGGAACTGGACTGACGGTCGAGGAAAGCAGAATAAGAAGAAGAAAGTGGCAAATAAAATGATGTATTACCTCCCTATCATTCCTCGACTTCAGAGATTGTATCAATCTAGTGCCACAGCCAAAGATATGACATGTTATCATACAGAGACTGATCCTCATACCTTAGAGATGAGACACTCTGCTGACTCGATGGCCTGGAAACATCTTGACGAGGTATTTCCTATTTTTTCTGACGAACCTAGGAACGTTCGGTTAGGTCTCAGCACTGATGGTTTTTGTCCATTTGAAATGCACGGTAAGCAGTATTCGTGATGGCCGGTTATATTGACTCTGTATAATCTACCTCCGTCGATGTGCATGAAGCCCCAAACGATGTTTCTCATGGTATTGGTACCTGGTCCAAAGAATCCAAAGGACAAACTAGATGTTTTCCTTCAGCCCCTGATAAGAGACTTAATACATCTGTGGGATAATGGAGTGCTGACATACAATGTATCAAGAAAGCAGAACTTCACGATGAGGGTTGCCCTGCTCTGGACGATCAGCGACTATCCTGCGTACTCCATGTTGTCCGGATGGAGGACGACTGGGAAACAAGCATGTCCTTACTGCATGGAGGATTCTGACGCTTTCAGTCTCTCGCTTAGCAGAAAAGTTTCATGGTTTGATAACCATCAAAAGTTTTTACCAGAAGATCATCCTTTTCGAAATAATAAAATGGACTTTATCAAGAACACAGTCGTTATAAAAAAGGGTTTGAAAAAGAGATCAGGTATTTTTATATTAGTTGTTTTAAATTAATTAATATATTTCTATCTACATATGATAAATTAATTAACTTATAACTCTTTGCATTCATGCAGATTCCATGTTGTTAAATCAAATTAATCAGAAGGGATTGAGGAAAACAACAGAAGAACATGCGGAGGAGCATAATAAAATGGTACCTGGTGGTTGGAAGAAGAAGAGCATTTTCTGGGACTTTCCCTACTGGAGCTCACTTTTGACTCGGCACAACTTAGATGTGATGTACATCGAAAAGAATGTGTTCGATAACTTGTTCCACCCAATCATGAACACAGAGGGCAAGACAAAAGACACTGCAAAGTCGCGTGATGAGCTGAACGAGATATGCAAACGTGATCACTTGAAGAGGGATGAACGTACCGGAAGGTATCCCCAAGCCAATTACACACTTGATAAGAGACAGGTGGCTTTGTGTAATTGGATTGAAGATCTGATATTTCCAGATGACTATGTCTCCAATCTGAGTCGTTGTGTAAACACATCAAACGGGAAGGCGTCCGGGATGAAAAGCCACGATTATCACGTGTTTATGCAACGACTGTTGCCCCTCGCATTCCGGGAATTCCTACCGAATAATATCTGGAAGGTTGTAACTGAGTTGAGTTTATTCTTCAAAGATTTAACGTCTATAATGATTACGTGGGACGACATGGTCCGTTTGGAGAAAGACATTCTAGTTATTTTATGCAAGTTGGAGCGCATTTTCCCTCCAAGCTTCTTTGATTCGATGGAGCACTTGCCGGTGCACTTAGCATATGAAGCCAAAATTGTCGGTCCTGTGCAATACAGGTGAATGTATCCATTTGAGAGGTAAACCTTCACTTCACAACTATTTATACAAATATTAATATATTTATGTTTTGATCTTATAATTGTTTTTTTATTATGAATCTATAGGTATCTACATAACTTGAAGCTCAATGCTAAACAAAAGGCAAAAGTTGAAGCATCAATTGTTAATGCCTACTTGTGTGAGGAGGTTACAACATTTTGTTCTTACTATTTCGAGGATCATGTTAGAACAAGGTTGAGAAACGAGCCTCGTAATTACAACGGTAAAGGCACAGACAATGTTGCTGATGATATTGTGAACCCATTCATGCAGGATCTCAGTAGAGGACCACTACGTGTGGTCAACACGTACCAAGGATACTATGTAAATGGTTACAACTTTCATATAGTGGATTATGCATCGACCAAATCTACTGTGAACAGTGGTGTTTGCATTAACAGTGCAATGTTCGATGGATAAAGCCGTGACTACTTCGGACACCTGCAAGAAGTCGTTGAAGTAGGATATCTGGGGTTCCCTGAGAAGACTGTTGTGTTGTTCAAGTGTGATTGGTATGATCCATATGCTTCAGGAACAAGGATTCATCCCGAATACAAACTGGTCGATGTTCATAGAAGAAGAAGATATTCGGGCTATGATCCGTTTGTGTTTGCTACTCAGGTATCCCAAGTATACTACTGCACGTATCCAGGTTCGAGAGCAAATAATAAATGGATGGTTGTTTGCAAAGTAAAGGCGAGATCACTGGTGCAAGTTCCTAAACCGGATTCAACTGCCGTAGTTGACGACGCTCCGTTCCAAACGGAAACAGTTGCCACTCAAACTGAAGTGCATACAGGAGATTTCAATCTTTTCGTAGACTTAACAGCTGCAAATCCAGATTTGATAGAGATTTACAGCGGCGGGGAAGGAAATGATGATGGTGAGGAAGAGGAGAATGAAGACGGTGATGAGGAAGTGGAGGACGAGGAGGAGGACGAGAAGGGGATGAGGAGGACGAGGAGGAGGAGGATGATAATACAGATCGGGGCAACGATGAGGATGACGAATAATAATTATATTGTATTTCATTTGTAATATTTCACGTTCATGACGCTCTATTATGATATTACAAGTTATTTAATTTTGTTCTAAATATAATTTATTTTTTGGTAATTATCCAATATAAATTTAAAAAACTATAATCATTGTAAATATAAAAATAACTAAATTATTATAAATGTAATTGAATCATTAATTAATTAAGATAATTGAAAAAAAAATTGTAAATTAATATAGGATTAATTTTATTAAAAATAAGTTTAAAAAAATACGATTTTAATTTAAATAATTTAATTATAAATTAAAAATATAAATTATTATATTAAAATGTAATTGAATTATTAAATAAAAAAATTTAAATAAAATTTTTTAAAAAAAAATAATATTAAATTAATATATAATTAATTTTATTAAAAATAAGTTAAAAAATATGATTTTAATTTAATTAATTTAATTATAAGTTACAAATTAAAAATATAAATTATTATATTAATGTAATTGAATTATTAAATAAGATAATTGAAATAAAAAAAATTAATTGTAAATTAATATAGAATTAATTTTTTTAAAAATAAGTTTAAAAAAATACAATTTTAATTTAATTAATTTAATTATAAGTTATAAATAAAAAAATATAAATTATTATATTAAAATGTAATTGAATTATTAAATAAGATAATTGAAATAAAGAATTTAAAAAAAAATTGAAAAAAAATGAATTTTAGGACATATACAATTAAATTCATTAAGTAAACGCAAAGAAGCAAGTGCCCGAGCGGAATTGATCCCCGCTCGGGCTCTCAAGGTCCCGTGTTCGGTCCCCCATGGGAGCGAATAAATGCCTCATTTAATTGGGAGGCTTGGTGACTTATATATGAGATGCTTGTTGGTTAGGTTTGAGATGGTCCGTGGCTCGGGTGGTTCGGTGCCCAACCGGGGGCCCCCCGGGCCCGGGTTCGAACCACCGTGAGCCATTTTTTTTTTTCGAAAATTTCCGATTTAGCGACGGTTTTAGAGACGGAAACTGTCGTCGCTAAGACCGACGAAGTATTACCGTTTCAACTGTCGAAGGTATATTCCGCAGTTAATAACGACGGATTTCCATCGTTGTTTGCGACGGTATTATGACATCATCACTGTCGACAAAATATCGACGGTTTAGCGATGGTATTAGCGATGCTTAATCCGCCCGGGAACCGAGCCCACTTTTCCGTCGACAAAACCGTCGCTATATTGCGACGGTAAAAAACCGTGGATAAGTAGAGACGAATTTACAGTCGTCGTTAGTAGCGACGGTCTTGGAAAACACCGTCGCTATATTTTAGCGACCCTCGTTCCTCCGACAGTCAGAAAACCGTCGCTGAAACCGTCGCTACAGACTGTAGCGAAGGTTTTTACCGTCGCTAAAACCGTTGTTAATCACCGTTTTTTTTGCAGTGGTGAAATTAATTTTTCTTCAAGTGCTAGCCAAATAGATAGACTTCCCATAACTTTCACATTTTTCAAAACGGTCCCAAAAAAATTTGATGTACGAAATTTGTCCCAATTTTACACGAATTGTACCATTTTCGTCCCAAATTCACTGGAATTGACGAAACGACGTCATTTTTGGTCATGCGTCTTACATGTGATCATTCAATTTGGAGATTTTTTACTGAAATGCATGATAAAAAACGACATCGTTTCATCAATTCCGCTGAATTTGGGAGGAAAATGGTACATTTCGCGAAAAAATTGACCTAATTTCGTACATCAAACTTTTGTGGGACTATTTTAAAAAAGGTGAAAAGTTATAGGACAATTTTGAATTTTATCCGGATAGATTACAATGGAGTTGATTAATTTATAACTTCCGTAGTATGGAAGATCCGTAACAGTATATTGATCAGCATTATAAGGGATTTAAACCAAAATCGTCCCGTAATTTTACATCTTTATTGAAATGGTCCCATAATTATCTACTTTTCCAATTTAATCTCATATGTATTCAATTTGGTCCAATATAGTCCCAAACCGTCAGAGGTCACTCAAAATTGCCCAAAATGACGTCATTTTGGACACGTGTCTTACATATTCCGATAAAATTGGTGGCGTGTGTAAGACACGCGCCCAAAACTACATTGTTTTGGGCAATTTTGAGCTACCTCCGGTGGTTAAGAACTAAATTGGATCAAATTGAAAACATGTGGGACTAAATTGGAAAAATTGATAATCATGTGACTATTTCAATAAAGGTACAATGTTATAGGACTATTTTGGTTTAATTCCCGCATTATAATCACAGTAGTGTTATATTCTTAGATTAAACTTTCAGGCCATTTTTCACCATATATGGCGTGGCACATATACAGTAGTTGGGATTATGTGCTTGAGACTCTGTAGAGATGTGTTCTCAACTTCCAGGGCTTTGTGATATAGGAGGTATAACTGAACTAGACCTTTGAAATTCTTGTAACTTATGATTCATGAGAAAATAAAAAGTTTTTTGGTCCAATAACTTTTCTCTAATTCATTTTTTGTCCCAAAAAATTTAACTATCCAATTTTGGTCCCATAACTTTTGTATTTCTCCAATTTTGGTCCTATTTAACTAAAACGACGTCGTTTTCAATCAAAAATTGGGGATTTCAAATCGGGCGTGTGACAAAAAATGACCAATTTTTTTATCGAAACCTAGTCATTTGTGAAATCTCTTCATATCTATCTCTTCCTTCTCTCCCCTTCACTATTTTTCCTAAACTTTCAAATCTAAGTATTTGTAAATCTATTGAAGAGTTTGATTTGTATGTAAAATTCATGGATTTTCAAATTCATCCATCCAAATGGAGTCTTAGAGAATTTGAGTTAGAGAGAGAGGAGAACCACACGACTCTTATTCAGAGGAGAAAAGATGAATGGGGTGAATGGAAGACTCTTCCAGGGAATAGGCTCCCTGTCTCTTCAAAGTTTTGAGGGGATTGTAGTGTTTGATTTCACAATGAATCAATATAACTCCCATTGGAATGCCATATACATCAATGAATCGTTACAACTCCCACTAGAGTGTGTAATTCACAACAGATCGTTGTAGCTCTTAATTGAGTGCTTACTAATTCCAAATATTTTATGAAAATTCTTAAACAAAATATTTATTTGACTGCAGATGCACATGCCATAAGTTCAGTTTTAATAATAGTTAGTGCTATACAGACTTATTTCATGTTATACCACGAGATTGTTTTCTTATTAAGCAAGAAGGTATAACTAGAATTTGACTTAATGCATCTAAATCATAATTCCCGTTGTTGGGAAATTTATAGTTTTGATGAAAGTTCCAAAAACACATGTAATAGGACCAGTCAGACCTGTTAGCTGACTGATGTTTATATTACCTGCTATAGGAGACCAGTTGATAATGATTGTATAGAACAACTGATGAAATAGATAGGTCACATATTGAGGGGGAAACTCAATATGTATAGGTCAGATCTGAAGACTCAAAGGACAGCTGATATCCGACAGGCCAGAATGCAAGACAAGAATAGAAGATCAGATCATTCTGATCTGGTCTGATATCTCAGCTAAAGTCATAAAGATCAAACTCTGAATACTCGAAGATCAGACCAGAAGACCTACATCAGTCGAGTCTGCTAGTTGAAGCTAAGTCAACCAGCACCTGAAGACTCTATCAGGTAGACTGATCAGTTCAGACTGATCAGGTCAGCTCACCAGGTGAAATCTGATGTTTCACATAATCATACGTCGATGATCTGAACAAGAAGAATGTCAAGCTTAGTTGGAAGAACATCACTGAAAAGTGAGTCTGCTATCCAATAAGAACAAGACACGTATGATCGGAGCCGGCAATTGCGGGATTTGATGATGCTTCTCTGTAACGGCTATAAAAACACTTTTCACGCTTTCGGCCATGCCATTCCTGAAGCACATCACATCAATACTGCAAGTCTACCAAATATAGCCTGAAATTCAAATTGCTCTCCAACGGCTCTTTGATTTCAAGGTCTATATATATGGGATTACACTTTAGAGTGAAAACAACGGAAACACTGAACAATCAAGAAGCTCAAGTCAATATCAGATTTCCGCAAAAGAACACGATCAAGAAGATTATTTTATTAAGTGTTCATCCCATAAGTTCTTAGCAAAGAAATCTTTTCATCTAGCTATTAGGCTACTTATACGCAAGAAAAGATTTCATAGTTGGAACCTAAAACAATCTTACCCAAACCCCCAAGTTAGGTTAAGTTGTTTAGCAAGATTTCAGACTAGGGTTTCTAGTTCTGATTTCTGGGATCGGTCGAGTGTGAACTCTTTAAACATCTGGTTGGTGTACTGTGTTGAACTAACACATAAAACTAAGTTCAGTTGGTTAAGTTGGTGCCCCTTGTGATAGGGAAGAGTGGACGTAGGACTGGTTTGTCCGAACCACTATAAATCTTGTGTGCCTTTACCGCTTTGATTAACTGTTTACACAATCGCACACAACCTTTAAAGCGCATACATATTCTAAGTTGAGATCAGCTAGCACCAAGCTTCGATCGATCAAGCTTGACACTTGGTCAGTCAACTGATTAAAAGATTAACTTTGGAATCTGATTTATCAAAACTGGTTTTTCACACGAGTAAAACTTAAGCTTCCGTGACACATCGGTTAAACGATAGTTACGGCGATCGCCTTGAGCGTCAAGTAAGTTGGATTATCGCCCAAAACGATTCACTTCGACTCTGATCGGGCTAAGCGCCCTCACACCGATCAAGACAAAAAGTTTTAAGTCTATTCACCCCTCCCTCTAGACTTACGCCCTCACTAAACCCGTTCGGGACCTCAAGTGGTATCGAAGCGGTTGGTTCTCTGAGACCAATCGACTCGTGTATCATCGATTCTTGAGGAAGAATCTTTGTGGTCGATCAGAACCGATCTTGAAAAACCTTCTTAAAACTCATTCATTTTCCAAAAACACTCAGCATGGATAACACCTCGGGTATGTATCATGATCTGTAGAAGTTCTCAATCGATGAGTATGCAGATTGGGCCATATATATGTCCAACCATCTTGGTTCGATCGTTGGCGAGAATGATGGAAGTCATCGAAAGAGGACCTATCATCATTTATTACGACAACCCTGCAGTCGGAGGAGATCCAGACTTTGCACCGGGAAGTCTTGTGCGAAAAAGCCCAGCCTTGATGGATGCAGAGGAAAGAAAAAAGGCACACACTCTAGATCTTATTGCAAGGCATATTATCATGAAAACAATGGATAAGGTCACCAAGGAAAAGGTTAAATATCTCAAAAGCTGCGAAAAGCAATGTGGGATACTCTAATTTGAGATATGCGAGGAAATGAACAGATAAAAAGACAAATGTCTACAAGTTTAAGCAGTGAAGTTTGAAAAAGCGAAGATCTTTGCCCAACGAAACCATCAACGAACTCGATGGAAGGATTACAATGTCTATAAAACAAGCGAGAACTTGGTAGAGATGTCCGATAAAGATATCAACTACAAAATCCTAAGGTCTCTCACCAAGAAATGGGACATGAAGGTCACGGTAATCAAGGATTGCCAAGACATTTCAAAGATGAAACCAAGTAGCTTGTTCTTGAGCCTTAAATCTCACGAGTTCGATTTGATTGAAAGAGGATGTCGATGAAGATGAGGTGCCCATTTGAAGCCTCAACTTCAAAATCGATTGCTTTTAAAAACCAAAGAAACAGAAGCGAAGGCCAAACGAACCCGTTGGGAATATAATGAGTCGGGCGTAGCGGATCGCTCTCGCTTACGGGGAAGCTTGAAAAGTCGAGCGTCCAACTTGGTAAGTATCGAAGATTTTATAAGGACTATCAACATAGCGAGGAAGAAAGGAGATCAACCAACGGATCTCGAGAAGAACCAGATCGATGATCGGAGGGATCCACAGAGATGAAAGGAAAAGAGATAATCGGTCGAGGAAGGAAGAGATAACCAATCGACGAAGAAGCTCGGACTACTATCGAAGGGAAGTCACCGACAGGTCATACAGACGATGAGTGATTCACCCGGAAGGAAAGGTTCGGATTGGATCAAGGAGCGTGCTTCAATTAGAGAAGCAGTCACTACAACAAGCAGACGCCCGGACTGACGCCAAGAGAAAGGGAGAAAAGAGTAATGAGAAGAGAGCAACGACAGACAGGACGAGAAAAGCCATGGTTATTCGACCGCCAGAATTGACGACTCAGATTCGCCCTCCGAGGACTCTGGATACTCCTCTCAGAGAAGATTTCGTACGATCAAGAAGTGTTGTTGACTTCTATGGAAATGAAGATCGATATTCTCTTCCGATGATGATGAGATCCGCCTGATGGCCAAGGAGGACCAATCTGGAGGTAACCTCCAAAACCGCTTTGTTCGCTTTACACCGCTATCATTAGCACACCGCCGGGAGATTGACCGCAGCTCTACTCGAAAGCAATTGCTTGAGGATCTCTCCAATGCAAAGAGACACTTATGCTATAGTGGAATTTGGAAATGATAAAGCCGAGGACCGTAAATAATCGACTTTGCTAAAGAAAATGATCTTAGTAAAGCCTCTCGAACTTAGATCATTAAAACCGCTTTTTAAGGCAACCGAGGAATTTAAAATTCTCGAAGTTAAAGCTTACGATCGGGAGAAAGCAGATCAAAGATCGGTGGCAATTAACAAACAAAGACAAGTCGATGACTTCAAAATCCTGCAAGCAAAATTCGATGATTTGTTCCAAAAGCATGAAAGTCTAAAATCATCGAGGATAATCTGCGTAAGAAAATAGAGGTTTTTACAAAATCATCTAAAACCGTTCAAGACATGAACACCTATTTTTGAACAACGATTAACAAGAAGGACTTGGGTATGAAAACCCTTCCACATCCTCAAAAGCCCCCGGTGATTCATCTCAAAAAGGTGTAATCGACGAGTTTTACAACAAAGATACACCAAAAGCCAAACATGTATCTAATAAGGAAAAAAGACCGGTTGAAAGCGGGTAAAGGCGGTGCCAACGAAGAAACGAAATGGACCCCAACTGGTAAAAGCATCGATCGAGGAATCAACGAAGAACCCGGTTCTTACGAAGAGACCTCAACTCGATCAACAGATCGAGAATCGAAAAAGACAACACGTAAAAAGGAAGTCCAATCGAGACCCAATCAAGGTCATTTGCCTAATAAGCATGCTTTCGTAAACTGCAAAAACCACCTATCTTAAAAAGATATGAATCTTTTGATGGTAGCGATCGTACCTACCCCTATAATCGAAATCTAGGGTTGCTACACGAACCACCTTTGGATGAAAAGAAGACAAGCGAAAAAGATAAATCCCAAGTCTTCTAAGTCACCCAAGGTTCACACTAATAATCATACTAATCGAAAGCATATAAAGAGGCGTATGATTATGTTGATAGGTATGGGAGACAAATCGGGCCATCGATCTAAGCGATCACAATAGAAGTGCTTTCTGTTTGTATGGATCCCCAAAACTAATCCTAACCCCTCGGGACCCAATCCAAAAGGGTACCTAAAGCCCTGATTTGGCTCTGAGGATCGCGTGGGTCCGCCAACAAAGGAGGTGTGCAAGCAACTATCCGGTACATCGATAGTGGATGCTCAGGCACATGATTTGGAAGCAAACATCTCCTCGGCTCTTACATATAAGAACGAAAAGGCCGCGTGTACTCTTCGGTGATGATAACTTTGGTTATACCAAGGATTGGAACCTTAGAGAATGATGATGTACAAATAACTGGAGTCTCGTATGTCGAAGGTCCGAAGCACAACCTATTATCGGTTTCAAAATTTGCGACAACGGATTCAAGGTGTTGAGTTCTCAATCGATCAATGCACTATCAAGAATCGAGCCCTCAATGATTTTGCTAATCGGGTTCAAGGAAAGGGACGATTTACACGGTGATTGGAACAGTTGCCCAAGAAATGCATGCACGATTGTCAAGAGTTCCAAAAGTAGCGGTGGCTCTCGGCACAAAAGAATGAGCCATCCGAACTTTAAAACTCTTAATAAGATAGCAAGGATGTCTCTAGTGGAAGGACTTAGAATGAAATATTTTCAAAGGATCGGACATGTCTTGCATGTCGGAAGGGAAAACAGTCAAAGCTTCATTCAAAGGAATTTCCGGATGGCATCGGCCAGAATCTCGCATTGCTTCATATGGATCTATTCGGACCCGATTACGGTCGGTCTCAACGGACGTAAATACACTCTGGTAATCGTGGATGACTATTCCAAGTTTACCTGGGTTATATTCTTACATAAGAAGAATGAGACGACAACCAAGATACCCGAGCTTCTAAAAATATTACAAAATGAGAAGGGTGTCAGCGTAGTAAAAATCAGATCAGATAAAGGTACGAAATTTACGAACTCTTTTATTCTTGATTTTTGCTCTAAGTTTGGTATCTGACATGAAACATCCAATTTGCAAGGACGCCTACAACAAAATGGAGTAGCGAGCGGAGGAACATAACTCTCAAAGAATTTCGCTTCAGACGATGTTAGCTGAACATGCAATACCAAGCCGTTTCTGGGCAGAAGCAATCAACACTGCATGCCACACTCAGAATAGATGTCTTCTGACTAAGGTTCACTACAAAACACCCTATGAACTGTGGAAGGACA
This sequence comes from Stenogyne calaminthoides, assembly GCA_037126765.1. NCBI lineage: Eukaryota > Viridiplantae > Streptophyta > Magnoliopsida > Lamiales > Lamiaceae > Stenogyne > Stenogyne calaminthoides. The sequence goes on along the minus strand of JBBCBC010000001.1, from coordinate 38,783,350 downwards.
GAAAACCTCGTGTCTCTTACTTCCATGTTTTTGGGTGTAAGTGTTTCATACACAACAATGGGAATAGTCAGTTGAAGACTTTTGAGGCCAAGTCAGATGAGGGTATATTCTTAGGATATTCCTCATCTAGCAAAACTTTCGGGGTTTACAATGCAGCCCGAACCCTACTTGTGGAAGAAACACCCCATGTAGTCTTTGATGAAGCATCTTCTGAACAAGAGAAATCTGCCTCAGAACAAGATGTACCTGATCAACAAGTACCTGATGCTCAGAAAATGGATCAGCTAATGATCAAGGAAAAAGAATCAGAAACCGTGAATAACAGTATACATTCCAGATCTAGCTGATTCACCGGATCATTCGGATCTAAGGTACAAAAAACTGTCGATGAAGAAGTCGATCTGGAGATAAAGTATCAACTGAACTCCATCCGGTTCGGGGGAACACTGAAGTTCCCGCGAGCGGACATCGGCACATGATGAGTCCAACATCACCGAGACTTGTTCTTATCAAGTGGATCATAACTCTACACCACTCCCAATCGCTAATAATGAAATTTTATCGTAAAAAGCGGACGATGTTCTCCAAACCGATTTAAATCGAGCGAAGGACTGGATAACCCGGTCATCCAAGTGATCGATCGCCGGAGACCCATCGATAAAGTCAAAACTAGACATCGATTGGTGAAAGTGCCATGTATTCTTGTTATTTGTCTATGAAGGAACCAACAACAATAGAGGAAGCTCTACAAGACGCCTAAGTGGATCCTAGCCATGCAGAAGAGGAAGAAAGTTCGAGAGAAATCAAGTTTGGGAACTGGTAGGCGGACCAAATCATCAAGGCGTAATTGGCGCGAAGTGGGTATTCAAGAACAAGAGAGATGAGAAAAATGTCATCATCGAAATAAAGGCAAGACTTGTTGCTAAGGGGTATTCAATCGAAGGAATTGATTATGATGAGACATTTGCACCGATCCTTCGCCTAAAGCCATTTGGTTATTTACGGCATATCTTCCCACAGAGGGTTCTTTGTGTATCGAGATGGATGTAAAAGTGCTTTCTTAAACGAGATACTAGCGAGAGGAAGTTTATGTCGAACAACCTCCGTGCTTTGAAAAGGGCAACGGTGTACTGGTTTAAGAAAAAGCTCTCTATGGCTGAAAACGGGCTCCTCGAGCTTGGTATGATACACTCTCTCGGTTCTTGATCGAAAGTGGGTTCACTAAAGGAGCGATGGGCCGAGAACCTTATTCGAATAGAGATGGAAAAAGATATTCGATGGTTGATTTCGTGGGCGACATCATCTTCGGATCTCCTAACAAGAGTCTATGTGAAAGATTGAAAAAAACCGATGCAAGGAAATTCGAGATGTCCATGATGGGTCGGATGAATTACATTACGGGTCTTCAAGTAAAAGCAAAATCTGAAGGATATTCATCACGCCAAGCAAAAGTACACTAGGAATTTATTGGCTAAGTTTGGAGTTCAAAATTGTAAAAAAAGCCAAAATTCCTATGATATTTGGATTCAAGATGGATCCGGATGAGGATGGTCGAAAAACAAATCGGAAGGAATATAGGGCTCTCATTGGATCTCTACTATACCATTCGCCGGTGAACCGAGATATAACCTTCGCGATAGGTGTATGTGCGATTTCGAGCAAATCAAATGATAAGCCACCTAGAAAGCGACTAAGCGGATTCTTAAGTATCTGAAGGGACGATAAACCTTGGTTTATTTTACCCATCGATGATAATCTAGAGCTTAGTGGGTATTCGATTACGATTATGGAGGTTGCAAGATTGAAAAATCCACCTCAGAACTTGTCGGTTCTTAGGAAGTAAAAACCGATCTCGTGGTTTTCAAAAAGCGGACATCGGTTGCAACATCTACTCTTTGAGCGAGAAATATATGGTCTGCGAGGAATTTGTTGTTCCCAATCTCTGGCTTAGTCGGCGGTGAGGATTATAACATTGAAGCTAAGAATGTACCTATTTTTTACGTGACGATAATAGTCTTTATTGCAATCACTCGAATCTGTTCTACATACAAGATGCAAGCATGTGGATGTCGAGGACACCATTTTATAAGAGATCATGTTGAAAAGAAGAATATCGGAATGGAAAAGATTCATCTTGATATACGAAAAGTCGATATTCTAACCAAGCCACTAGCTGAGATCAGATTCAGAGAATTATGCAATGAGCTAGGGCTTCTGGATCTTGGAGAAAATGCACCTAAAATGTTTGATGGAATGATCTCCAGAACCAGCTGGTTGAGAAACTAATCAGTTCAAGTAAAATCAGTTGAATTTGGTATCTCAACTGATCAGAAGATAAGTCAAGGAACTGATATGAGAAGGTACTGATCAGATTTAAAGTTTATCAGATTAAAGGAACTGATCGTTTAAAGGATTATCTGATTAAATCTGTTCAGTTATACTTTGTAAGTCGATTAAGCTGATATTCAACAAGCAAGATTCACAAGTGGTATTCACAAGATTAAAGCTTAAAATCGCATAAGGATACATGAATTTTACACAAAAATGAAATAACATAAATTTTCATTGATAAAGACCCGAAGGTCAGGTTACATTACAAGATACAAGTACAAGAGGACCCGGAGGTCAGTACATAAACCCTAGACCCTAAACCTTTAAACCATAACCCTAAACCCTCATCCTAACCCAAGAAGTGCGGAAAAGAGAGATTTTTAAGATATGATGCTCTCATTTTCCCCACTTAACAAAGGGTGAGAGAGCTTTAAAAAAGAAATCCCAAGGCATTTTGGCTAAAACCCGAGTGGAGCGAGAGCGGCCTTGATAGGATTTTTTTTAAGCGAGAGCCCTAAGAAAGAGTCGATTGGGCTCTCCAACAGTTAAATGGTGAGTTGATATCGAAGATCGCTTGTTGTTGGTGATCAAGATCGCATATCAAACTCACGTTCATTTTCAGACTAAGTCTGTTGATGGTAGTTCCGTCATCCAGATAGACACACAAGGTGCATACGGTTAGGAGAAGTGTCTTCTCGGTTACCAGCAATGAAGCCCGCCCGCCATGGTGGTAGAGAAGCTTTTGCAACAATCGTATGTGAAATCTTTGATGACGAAAACAAAAATAAGGGGCCTTGGGGGTTGATTTGAGAAAATTTGAAATCATTGAAAAAAGGGGTAAAGGTGTTTCTTGGGAAGTTTCACCGGAAATAAGGGTTCACCAGAATGCATGATTTTACAAAGAAGATAAGTATGGTGAATGGGTTATGTTGTGTAAAACATTGGTCCAATTTATAGAGGCCAAGCAAGGGTGCAAATGCAAATTCGAGTTCTCAAAACCTTTTAGAGAAATCTGCACCAAAAAGGACAAATGATGTAGAAATCACGCGACTGATAATTGGATAAATTTACGGCGGATTGACATATTAAGATTTACAGACGATAATTACGCATGTCAAATCGCGTCAACTTAGGGAATAGAAGCTACTATTCTAGACTAAGTTTTGGCGGTAACGCTTATCCCAAGAATTGGCTTGATCTGAGAAGAATCAGATTAGGTCAACTAAAATCTGATTACATACGCAGCTGATCAGATGAGAAAGATCAGCTGAGCTTGAAACTCCAACAAATCAGATATATCAGTCTATGGGAAATCTGAAATATCGGTTGAAGGGGAACTTCAATTGATCAAGAAGAGGATCGGAAGGAAATCGGACATATTCAAGGAAGATCAGTTGAGCTTGAAACTTCAACAATTCAGATGCAAAGTGAAGCGGATCAGTTGAAAAGGATCAGTTGGGAAATTTTAAGGCTTAGGCAGAATACTAAGATCAACAAGTGAAATCAACACGGACAAGTGGTATTGATCGATTACAATATCGACCAACCAGATCGCTTTTTCTTTTCCTTGTTCTTTGCTTATTTATCGGATCTTATCGATATTATTTGCTTTCTTGTACCCATTATCCTTATGACGTATTCCCCGCAAATCATTTAATGAGGACGTGGGGAACATGTATTACTTCGCTACTAAATGTGCTTTTAAATCCAAAAGGTTTTTTTAAATGACGTGCTTTTTCGACCTACGATCAAAACATTTGGAGCGTTTAATCTTTTCAAACGGTTGATCTTCCAAATCTTGTCTTCTTTTTCCCTCCTCGTCTTTATAAAGTTCATCAAAAACCATATCAGAGTTTTCCATTTCACAAACTTACGATTTATTCTCCGAAAACTCCAGATTACTTCTCTCGATTCAAAGTGTTTTTCCTATGTTTCAAAATCATCTTTCCAAAAAAGCGAGAATCGGTAATTTATGTTTATTTGATGTATCTTTTTAAATCCATTGATCTTAAATGTTTTTATCCGAGTTATGCTTTATTGTTTCTTGGTTTCGCGATATGTGATGTTCTTATATATATATGCACAACTTTAATCGGGTCCATCCTTTGTAGATGGCCACCCACGGAATGGGAAAGATAATGTGCAATTATCGGAATCGGCAACAAAGATTGTGGATGATAAGTTAAATGCAGTTCAATATCACTCGAGGATCGGAATCCATGGAGGTCGAGCAAATTCTAAAAAGCGTGCCTTGAGAAATTTTTCGGCGCTGCTCACACGCAATCCGGTGATGAGTATGAAGCACTAAATTCCTAAGGAATTTAAGAGTGGATCTGGACATTCCGGAAATGAATCGCGCTCTCGGCAATCAGCGGAGAAGAAATCGGTCGACGAATGATGATATAACCCGTCTGTTTGACCTACCAAAAGGACGGATCTCTTTGCTTCATTCTGAGGGAGAACGAAGATGAGTGATCGAGAAAAAGAGCTCTTGAGAGGGTGACAAACATCATCGTCGGGTTTTGTCGGGCCCAATGCTCAAGAGGAAATACCGATTGTTGTTTGACATATTGTCAAAAACAATTATGGGTATTGCATTCAGCCCAGATGCTCTTACATCCGTCAAAATGTACAAGCATGGCGCAATAATTGATGAAGCCAAGAACATCAATTGGCACGGGTTCCTGAAGGCCATTCTGCTCCAAGAACATGAGAAATTTGGAGTAAATGAACTGAGGCAGGTATATCTGAAGAAAAAGATCAGCAATCTCAACAAGGTTGCAGTTATTCTGAAAGATAAACTGCCTAATGCTGAATGGGAACAGAATGGACTGAAGTCCTATAAGGCCTTTCTCACAGCCACTTCAGCCATTTTTGGGCCACCATACGATGATGATATGCCAACCCCCCAAAGTCAAAGAAGGAAAAAAAAAGGAAGCAACTTCGTCCACACCAGATGCCCCCCAGAAGAAGAAAAGAAAACTGGTAAAGGCCCAGGAGAAGAGGCCGAAGAAGGCGAAGCAAGCCTCCATGACTCTGAAGCTTGAAGATGAGTCAGATGAAGAAAGAGCGCCAGATCAGTCTGTTACAACACAAAAATCAGGTGAAAAATCAGACAGGCAGGCTTCTCAAGATGAGAGCTCGCCAGTTCATTCTGAGGAAGAAGCACAAGCCGAACGATCTACTTCTCCTCAAGCTCGAGCTGATTCACCACTACGACTACTGGCTGCTGAGCATGTTTCTCCTACTCTTCCACCTGCCCGCGAACTTGAAACTACATCAGTTCGCGAACCAGAAAGCTTACCTGATGTGGAACGAAGCACTCGCTTCCCTGTGTGAGAACCTCTCCGCAGTCGAACCGATCAGCCAACTTCCGCCTACTCAAGCACAACCAGAACCTTCCACATCTCATCAAACTGAATCTGGACAGACAATTCCTGAGTCCAGATCAACAAAGACCATCACAGGGAAAATGGTCAGAATGCGAATCGAGCGAGAAATTGATGAGATGTATCCAAAGTCGGGTCGCCCATCCCAGATGTCGAGAGAGGAAGTTTTGGAGATCCTCACATGGAAAGATCTCCGTTTAAAAAGCTTCTCCGATTTTATAATGATTGTAGAACAGATGGAAGGTGCTGATGAGTTTGCAGATTTTGACTTTGATATGAGAAAATCTGCTAGGGTAGGATCACCAGCTGAGCTGATAACAGCTGATTCAATTAAAGCTCGATCCACGAAAAAGTCAATGATCGATCAAGGCGAAATGGAAGCTGGCGAAGAAGCTCTCAAGCAGATCTTTACCATGAAAGATCAGGAGCCGCCGATGATAGTGGAGTGGTCTTTGCGAGTTCAAGACCAACCATTGGAGGCACAAACAATGAATCGGATCAAGTGACACCCAACATTCCAACATCACACGTCATTTATTGATCAACTTCGGAGATCAAATCTTGTCTCAAAGATCTCTGAAAAGAAGAAGTTGAGGGATGATAGCTGATCAAAGGCGATTGCCATCAAAGAAATAATGGATCAAAGGGAATTGGCTATTTCCCAGTTAGGGCAATCAAAGATCGTTCTCCCAAATCAGGTCCATCATCGTCGGTGAATCGATAAAGACCGTTGATGCCAAAAATCGACTCGGTGGATAAACAACAAGTTTTTTTTCGATGCTCAGCGACAAGCTAGAATTGACAAGAAGAGAAACTTGGTAAACCGATTAAAATACTCTCTCTCGCCATGGAATCTGTCAAGATCGAGTGATATCGAAGATTCAAAATCTAATTGCTCAAACTCAAGGCGTATCCGTCGCAGATCTCAACAGGCGATCTTGATCAACTTTGGTTCTCGACCTCTCACCTCACTACTCTTTTGATCAAACCAAAAAGGGGGAAGGACGAGAATGAGAAACCAATCGACACATAGTCTTTGGGACATCACAAACTTCGGACGGAGATAGTCACAAGAAGCCTGACTAGCGGATCTGAGCGAGATAAGATATCTTGGTGAAAAAGATGTCCAAAGAGCAGAGTGAAGAAGCCGAAAAAAGCCAAGAAGAAAGAAGGGCGGATAAATTGGCAGAGGTAAAAATCTGAAGAAGAAATTGATTGAGAGCGAAGAAAGGAAAATTTGGAAAATCCGTGCGAGAACCTAAGCCGCCAAAGAAGAGTTGATGAGATCATTCAAAAACTGCTGCAAGATGCTAAGAAATTTGAGGAATGGAATAAGATCGAGGAGTGAATGGCTTCGGATGCCTTTGTTCTTAATCTTGTTCCACAAGAAGAATCTCCGATGAAGAATTCCTCAATTTGGTTAGAAAATAAATACCCGGATTTTCGAAAGTATCCGGAAAATGAGGCCAAGCTTATCAATGTAAAAATAACTCGCCAAGAGTATGATCCATTGGAATACTCAAAGAAGGCAGATGGCTCATTTGACAGATGGCATTTCAAAGATTCTATTTTGACATCTGCCTTGAGCGCACATAAGCGATCCTCGCAGGTGATGATATCAAATGGAAACTTTATCGATTTTCAACGTGCCTCAAGATCAAAGAGAGATGTCGAGGAAGGATACAAGCCTAAAAGCGTGAAGAATCGAAGACTACTCGGGATCATTTGTTCTTATTTTCAAACTTTTACGATGTAACATGTAATCAACATTTTTAATGAGAAAAGTTTATTTTTCTCGATCCTAAGACATTGTCTTACGATTATGTGCTCTTAAGCATTCTATTTTTTATCAATTGTATTTGGTTTCTCAAAGTGTTTTGGTTTTCAAAAAGGGGGAAATTGTTGGGAAATTTATAGTTTTGATGAAAGTTCCAAAAACACATGTAATAGGACCGGTCGGACACATTGGTGGTGATGTTTATATTACCGCTATAGGAGACCGAGTTGATAATGATTGTATAGAACAATTGATGAAATAGATAGGTCACATATTGGGGAAACTCAATATGTATAGGTCGATCTGAAGACTCGAAAGGATACGGTGATATCAAGCGGGCCGAATGCAAGACAAGAATAGAAGATCGGATCATTCGATGCGGGTGCGATATCTCGGCTAAAGTCATAAAGATCAAACTATGAATACTCGAAGATCGGACGGAAGACCTACATCGGTCGAGTCCGCTAGTTGAAGCTAAGTCAACCAAACTTTGAAGACTCTATCAGTAGATCGATCGATTCAGATCGATCAAAGTCATCTCACCAGTGAAATCGATGTTTCACCTAATCATCGTCGATGATCTGAACAAGAAGAATGTCAAGCTTAGTTGGAAGAACATCCTTTGAAAAGTGAGTCCGCTATCCAATAAGAACAAGACACGTATGATCGAGCGGCAATTGCGGGATTTGATGATGCTTCTCTCAGAACGCTATAAAAACACTTTTCACGCTTTTCGGCCATGCCATTCCCGAAAGACATCACATCAATATCGCCAAGTCTACCAAATATAGCCACGAAATTCAAATTGCTCTCCAACGGCTCTTTGATTTCAAGGTCTATATATATGGGATTACACTTTAGAGTGAAAACAACGGAAACACTGAACAATAAAGAAGCTCAAGTCAATATCAGATTTTCGCACAAGAACACGATCAAGAAGATTATTTTATTAAGTGTTCATCCCATAAGTTCTTAGCAAAGAAATCTTTTCATCTAGCTATTAGGCTACTTATAATGTAAAGAAAAGATTTCATAGTTTGGAACCTAAAACAATCTTACCCAAACCCCCAAGTTAGGTTAAGTTGTTTAGCAAGATTTCAGACTAGGGTTTCTAGTTCTGATTTCTGGGATCGGTCGAGTGTGAACTCTTTAAACATCTGGTTGGTGTACTGTGTTGAACTAACATATAAAACTAAGTTCAGTTGGTTAAGTTGGTGCCCCTTGTGATAGGGAAGAGTGGACGTAGGATTGGTTTGTCCGAACCACTATAAATCTTGTGTGCCTTTACCGCTTTGATTAACTGTTTACACAATCGCACACAACCTTTAAAGCGCATACATATTCTAAGTTGAGATCAGCTAGCACCAAGCTTCTGATCTGATCAAGCTTGACACTTCAGTCAACTGATTAAAAGATTAACTTTGGAATCTGATTTATCAAAACTGGTTTTTCACACGGGTAAAACTTAAGCTTCCGCACACATCGAGTTAAATCGATAGTTACGAATCGATCCGCCTTCAGCGATCAAGAAGTTGGTTATCGCCCAAACCGATTCACTCAAGACTCTGATCAAAGCTAATCGCCCTCACACCTGATCTGCACAAAAAGTTTTCAGAAGTCTATTCACCCCTCCCCTCTAGACTTCTGCCCTCACTAAACCCGTTCGGGACCTACACCCGTTAGTGTCCGTATAATCTTTAAATTTAGATTATCTCCTTGAGATAATAATATGCAGTATCCTTCAGATATCTCAAAAATCCCACACACTATATTTTAGTGTCTCTTTTCGGATTAAGTGATATCTAGCTAACCAAACCAACAACTTAACAAATGTCTGGATGTGCGCACAACTTAACATACATCAGACATCCAATTGAATTTTCTTATGGTACATTTGACATTTCATCTTTCAGTCTTTGGACATTCATCATAATTCAATGACTCGTCTTTTTAAAACATGAGAATCAACTACTTTTATACATTCATTTGAATCGTTTTAGAAGTCTTACTACATGAGTCTGCTAAGACTATCCAAGTACCTTTTTTGAACGATCTTTATGAAGCTTTCACCAAAAGATTCTCATTGTGTATTTTTAGCTAACAGTGTATCATCATATAATCAAAGAATTATAGAACTATCTTTGGACTGTTAAACATAAACACAGTGGTCTTTGTCTAACAAAGTTAACACGAGACAAACATATCATGAAATCTCAAGTACCACTGTTTTGAGGATTTATTTAAGTTTGTAATTCGACTTCTTCAATTTATAAACATTATCCTCTTCTTTGAATTCTCCATTGAGAAAAATAGAAACGTCCATTTTTTTATGTAATTCTAAATCTATACTTGATATTATAGCCAAAAAGTGAACGAATCGAGGTAAATCTCACAAAAAATGAAGAAAGTTTAATACCCCTTTGTGAGTATTTTTAAAAGTGTCCGGATAAAGGATCTACAAGTTTCAAAAAACTTGATTCGACCTTATTGACTCTATATTATCTTTCATTTCTTTCTTTCATTAGTCTCTTGCATAACGAAATAGAATCTCTCGATCGTCTGTAGGTTCTACCTCATTCACTAAAGACTAATCTTATTTATGAAAATATAAAGAAGGTGTATTCCTCAACACCATGATGTCTCTCAGACACATGTTTCCTAGAGTATTTTTCAAGATTGAATCTTTTGTGATATAAATAATTACTCTCATCAAGATCTATCTAATCCTTAATGGATAAACTTTTATCAAATATCACAACATTAAGTAAATCACTCCCACTTGGATATGATAGAGAGTGACTATTTCAATCTAAAAATGGTATAGTATTTCGAATACCTCCCCTACTAGGAAATATTTTTAAGAAAAATTATCATTATGTGATTTTATCTCATGTCTTACTCTGAACATCTTGATCTCCGATCAATTTATATCCATTGGATTAAACATAGTATCTTAGAAGATACATTTCTAAATCCTTTAGACCCTTGTTGGTCTACAGATACCAAGATTAACAAAAGATCAGGTCTTCAACTTTCTAGAGTTCAGATGAAGTTGACTTAATCAACTATGAATAACTTTATTCAATATGCAGACAATCATAAATAACTCATCTTTCCAAAAAAAGATAGTTAAAATTAATTATCCTACCATGGATCATGTTATATCCAACAATGTTCATTCCTTCTATCGGTCACACCATTAAGAAATGGAGTATAAGGTTTTATTAACTGTCAGATTATATCATTTTCATTACACAGTTTCTCAAACTGTTAAGATAAACATTCACGTCCTCTGTAAGTTCTTAAAACCTTTAAGGTTATGTCTTTTATTCTCAGCCTCATTTAGGTAATGTTTGAAGCAACCCAATGTCTCAAACTTGTGAGAAATTTTAGACATGTAAAACGTGAAAAATTATCAACTTAAGTAATGAAAAAACAATAAGTTCCATGATTTGTTATTTGACATTAATAAAATTAAATTTTTCAACATAAAATAATTGCAATTGAAGAATCAACAATCACAGTTTTATCAAATGGTTTTTTAAGTCGCTTATGAACAAGACAATATTTACATTTGGATAACTCTACTTTTAAAGACGAACTCCATAGCCCTTCTTTCACAAGCCAATTATTTCTATCTTGCACAATGTGACTAAATCTAGCATGCTAAATGTCATCATTTACACAAGCATAACTAGATGAACAAATATTTAGTAATCCATGATTTGTCATCATAATACTAAAATAATTGTTCTCTTACCGTCCAAAAACCATATAAAACACAGAATAATTGTCAAGTACCATAATGCACATTGTATATACTACCACAACCATCTCTAATATAAATTTCAAAATACATCTCAATCATAGAAGAACAGATACAGAGGTGAGATCCTTAATTATCTCCAAAGAAAACAAGACATTATGTAGTATGAAAACTTTGACCATTGTCAATCTCAAATATACAAGTCCCTAGACTTCAACTTGAGCTTAGTTTCCACATATATTCATCTCGTCCCACTTGGAACATGATGATGATGCAAATAAAATGTCCATCCATCGTTAGTTAATGGTCTGTATTTCCTAAATCTATAATCCATAATGATAAAATTCAGTTATGAATACAACACCAAAAATAATTATGCTTAAATCAAATAACTACAATGAATTTCTTTGTCCCTTTTGGACTCAAGATATTCATGAGTAAAAATGACCAAGCTTCCATGTCATCTAACTTTCAGTTTATCATATTTCTTCTTCTTATTCTTCTTAGCATTAGGATTAACTTGAAGTTTAACAACAATATTTCTCATTTTATACTGCTTGTCATTTCCCTTCGTCCTTCCAGTATGTCTTATGTTTAGAGTTAAAAGTATGTTAAAAACTAGATTCATAAACGAGAACACTTGATGCAGACTTGACAACTCCAAGTATTATATCCTTCAACTCAACAATAGAAATTGAATAAGCGAAAGTCTCTATACTTACCCTCAAGTGGTTGTGTTAACCCTCAAGTGCTCCAATTGTAAGGAAATGACCATGTTAGATCTGAATTTGATGTTATTCAAAAACTGAAGTGCTACCATACTTCTCTATCAGATATTACCAAATATCGTAATTTGTAAGATTTTTCACACACTCAAGGATCATATTATCTGTTGGTCCCGAAAAATCCGATTTAAAACTCGTAAAATCTCAATGGAAGGTGACTTTAAAATTTTTGTGAATGTATTATGCAGATTTGCTAAAGTATGTATGACAGTTAGTATGAAAGCAAATAAGAACACACGTATTTTTATAGTGGTTCGGAGTCCAACTCCTACATCCACTCTTCCCTTCATGGGGCACTTCCTTAACCAACAGATATTTATGGAGCTCTCACTCAATGGGACTTATCTCCCTCACGGGATCGCCTATAGGTGTTTAATGAGTTTTCACTCTCTCGGGACTACGGGATCGCTTACCCTCCCTTACGGGATTGCTTCTTAACTACCTCACTTAACCACTAATTCTCTCTCAAGAAAGGGTTTGGGTTTGGTGTTATTTCCAACTAGGTGAGATTTTCCCTTGCATTATTTTAGCCTTTAAGCTAAGGTTGGGAAAATCTCTCTAAGCTTATGATATGGCATTTATGCTTAGATACAATGAAGAACACTCTTGGGTAAATTTGGATATTTAGTAATCTGTGTTCTTGAATGGAGATGCTTGAATATTTGGCTTTAATCTTCACTTTGCAGCATCCTTCATTATCTTCTTTTGAAGATAGTGCAATGTATTTATAGTGTGGATTTAAATATTACCGTTGAAGAGTAATATTCAAATTCATATTAATAAACTTCCAGCTTTTCTTTGTCCTTTTGCACTATTGCTTGCAGCTTTATGTCACATCAATATGTGTGTTGTCATCTTCTCATTGGACAACTTTTTGTGTGTCTAACGGATCGATTCGATTTCGCGCCTAATTCTTGTTCACCTCTTACGATTTGGGTTTTACGATTTCTTCTACTTTGATCGTCAGATTAGTACAACATCGGTCGGTCACCGGTCAGTGGGTCGGTCGGTCAATCGGGTTAATTGCATCGGTCAACAACATCGAGTTAGTTGCATCGGTCACCAGACGATATTCGATTTTCGACCAAAGACAACATCTGACGTGTTTCGATTTACGATCGGTCTAAAGATCTGCCGACGATTCTCGATTTTTTATCGATTACAACATCTGCGTGTGATTCGATTTACGATCGATCTGATCTGGAACTTATCAGTCTCATTTTCTCTTGAATAACCTCGTCTTCTCTTGATGAGTTTCCCATCAATTTGTTACCTGTAAGAATAAAACTAAGTCTAGAAACACAAGCTTTCTATACAATTTAGCTTGTCCTATTACAAGGTATTTTGGCATAATAATCAAAACTAAAATTATCCCAACAATTTCCCCATTATTGATCACAATGCCAAAACTAACGAACAATAAAAAATATACGAGAAAAAATAGTGTTAGTTAAACAAGTGAAATGGTGAAGAGTGTTGTATGCATTTTTTTTTTAAATGAGAAGATGATTATCAACCTCCATTTGAATTTTATAAAATTTATGCATTTTACACCAAATGAGTTTTTAAAAAGATCAGTTCAGGTGGTCACATTAAAAGCTAGTGAACTTTTGAACTCCTTCTCTGATATCAATTGTTGGTCCCGAAAAACTCGATTTAAAATTCGTAAAATCTCAATGGAAGGTGACTTTAAAATTTTTGCGAATGTGTTATGCAGATTTGTTAAAGTATGTATGACAATTAATATGAAAGCAAATAAGAACACACGTATTTTTATAGTGGTTCGGAGTCCAACTCCTACATCCACTCTTCCCTTCATGGGGCACTTCCTTAACCAACAGATATTTATGGAGCTCTCACTCAACGGGACATATCTCCCTCACGGGATCGCCTACCCTCCCTTACGAGATTGCTTCTTAACTACCTCACTTAACCACTAATTCTCTCTCAAGAAAGGGTTTGGGTTTGGTGTTATTTCCAACTTGGTGAGATTTTCCCTTACATTATTTTAGCCTTTAAGCTAAGGTTGGAAAAATCTCTCTAAGCTTATGATATGGCATTTATGCTTAGATACAATGAAGAACACTCTTGGGTAGATTTAGATATTTAGTAATCTGTGTTCTTGAATGGAGATGCTTGAATATTTGACTTTAATCTTCACTTTGCAGCATCCTCCATTATCTTCTTTTGAAGATTGTGCAATGTATTTATAGTGTGCATTTAAATATTACCGTTGGAGAGTAATATTCAAATCCATACTAATAAATTTCCAACTTTTCTTTGTCCTTTTGCACTGTTGCTTGTAGATTTATGTCACATCAATATGTGTGTTGTCATCTTCTCATTGGACAACTTTTTGTGTGTCTAATCGGATCGATTTATTTACGCGATTCATTGTTCATCTCTTTCGATTTCAATTTTCGATTTCTTTCTCACGATGATCGATCATTTCACTCACGATCGGATCATTCGCTTTATCAGTCACCAGATCAGTCACCAGATATATTCGATTCGATCAAGACAACATCTGCGAGACGATTTCGATTTGATCAAGATAAAGATCTATTTCGATCAAGACAACATCTGCACGAATTTTGATTTCTGATCAGTACGACATCTGCACGTATTCTGCATAGCATATGGAACTCATCAGTCTCGTTTTCTCTTGAACAGCCTCGTCTTCTCTTGATGAGTTCCCCGTCAATTTGTTACCAGTAAGAATAAAACTAAGCCTAGAAACAAAAGCTTTCTATACAATTTAGTTTGTTCTATTACAAGGTGTTTTGGCATAATAATCAAAACTAAAATTATCCCAACATTATCTATAACAGAGCTTACCAATCTGTTATGAGCTAGAAATTTCTTATATTTCAAGCAAAGGTAAGTCTTTTGATCCATTTTGATCTGAATCTACATCCCAATCCCAGATCTTCCATAACATGGTAGATAGTATTCAATGCATCTTGTTCTACAAGAACATTTAATTAATTATGACGCCACACGTCATAATTGTCGTTATTGAGTTTGTTCTATTTTATTTAACTCAGCGTAGCTTTTGAAGCAATTATTTGGTTTAATTGTAGTGATTCAATGAATTAATGCTCATTTATGTATTAATATGTTCAATGTTAAGCTAACAAAGATCTGGAAAATTTAATACAAAATTTGACATCGAAAAATAACTTAAAGTCATTAATCATCAATCTCATTAAGTATCCTCATTAATTAAATTCAATTCCAAAACATGAACACATATAGTTTTAGCTTTTACTCCAACAAATAGCTAAAACTCTCACTTTACAACATGAAACTATATGCTTAATAACATTTATCATTATAAACATAATAAAGCACAATCATGTTATGAGTCAATAAAATAACTCAATGTAGTCAAGAAAATCAATGGCTACTATAAGCCCAAAAAATCAACTACTAAGGTTATTCTTAATCTAATCTTATTTCAGCACTATTAGACAATTTTTATTTATAGTTTGAATCCTCTTTGACATTTATGTCTCTTGAAGTACTACATCTAGTACCGACATTAAGGAAAAAATATGGCGTAAAAATCTAGATGATGATTCATATCCAAGTGTTACTTTTAACTCTCAAGTTAATAGCATCGTATCAATGAATCATCTTTGGTACATAGACATGTCGTTCCAACAACTTGTCTACCCCAATCCACCAATCATTTTCTCATAATATTATCACAATTACTATTAAATTCCAATCTTGATAATTCAAAGTCCATTGGAAGGTTCAATCTTAATTCTTCCAAAGGCCCCTCAAGTAGTCCAATATAAAGTCCAATAACTAAAAAAATGTGATTAAAATAAAAGAAATATTGTTGTTAAATTTTCCAAGATTTTTGAAAATCTGTGAGAAAGGAAAGAAGAGATTTACTTGATTTTCTTGAAAAGATTTTATGGAAAAAGATAAGTATTCTTGGAATACAAGATTATCTCATAAATTAAAGAAATCTCAAATCTTGTTTCTTTCTTTTGTAATTTTCGAAAATATCTTATTTATAAGGGAGGAGATTTTTGTGAAAAAAATTATTTGTGGGAAAGAGAATATTTGGATATATTCAAGATTACTTCTTGCACAAGAATTAAAGATCTTCTCATATCTAATTTTTGCCAAATTTTCGACCACCTCTGCATTATAAATAGGGGATGATTTTTTTCATCCCCAACATAATTCCATGTGTTGGAAAAATTAGAAATCCACAAAGGTGGTGCAACAATTTTTCTTTTTTCTTTTGTTAATTATTTGAAGGAGATTCCTACCACCGATATATTAAATAAGGACGTGAGAATACTAGAGAATGTTGTTGGGTGTGTGATCAGATTCTCTATCGTTTAAATTCACAAAGATTCTCTATTGTTGGGTGTTTGATCAGATTCTCTATTGTTGGGTTTGGGAGGTGGGAATTTTTTAGTTTTTTAGGGTGTGGGAGAAATGAATGGGGATGTGAGATGAATGGTTGATTTGAATGGTTGTGTGTATTTGAGGAAGAGAGAACGACAATTTTGAAGGGAGAGAGAAAGGTGAGGGCATTATGAGTTTTTTATCTCTACTTTTGGATCTAAGAATTATTTTTAAAAAGGATTGGACCTAGGAGTA
The DNA here is from genome assembly GCA_037126765.1 of Stenogyne calaminthoides. Lineage (NCBI taxonomy): Eukaryota > Viridiplantae > Streptophyta > Magnoliopsida > Lamiales > Lamiaceae > Stenogyne > Stenogyne calaminthoides. The sequence continues at coordinate 38,766,673 of JBBCBC010000001.1, read as the reverse complement.
TTTGAGTCCTCTATTTTGGATTTATGAGTAAATAAATTTAATTTATACATAAATTTTGATTTTTCTTTCCACGTGAATTATACTTTGAATTTTTTTTCTACAATTTGTAATGATAAAATTAGCTGTGCCACAAATTGACACGGAAAAATAATCTTACTAGACTTTTGCCTGCCATGCCAAAAAGTCAGGCATATGCATAACTTTTACTATGGTATTTTATAGTCAACAACCGTAACACTTGATCAAACCACGCCTTGCACAATTCCGCTACCTTAGGGCTATAGCCGGCATCTCGTGCCCGTCCTAACGGGCGGCCAGGTAAATATGAATTGGGTTATAACCTCTAAAGATTGATCTAATAGTGTAGGCTTGAGATTTTAAAGTATGCTCCTCTTTAGGTATCAGGTTTGAACCCCTAAAGTGCGATCAATTCTTAAGATGAGTCAGTCCATATAGAGTTTAGCTCTAGCTTAAAGTGGGATCTCCGCTAGTGGACGGTGGGTTCTGGTTCCCCGCATTAGTCAGTATTTGGACAGGATATTGAGTTATCAAAAAGAAATATGGGTTGGGTTATAAAAGTATAAGGGGACACTGGACCTCCCTGAACCCCTATGAAATTTATATATATATATATATACACAAATTTGATTAGTTTCTCCACATATGCAAGTTCTCCACCATCATTTAATTAGTTTCTTTAATTAATTCAATCTTCTCATTTATATATATATTTCATACTTTACCCAATTTCATTAATTATATTAATTTTTTTTTACCCGATCTGGACTCAACCCGACCCGAATCGAAACCCGGCCCGAGTGGTTCATGGTTCACCCAGCCCGAATGGTTCATGGTTTAGGTTTATATAATTAAATTTTTTTACGCGACCCGGACCCAACCCGATCCGAACCCGGCCCGAGTGGTTCATGGTTCACCCGGCCCGAATGGTTCATGGTTTAGGGTTCATAGTTTAGGGTTCAGGTTTATATAATTAATGAGAATATTAAATTAATTAAAGAAATTATTTAAATAATGGTGGGACCTTCCATATGTGGCGCGTCACATAAGCGGTGGACATATAAGTTTATGTCCACCTGCGGGCATATGATCAAATCCGTGTGTATATATATATAAATTCTCTTCTATACTTAATAAGTTGTATTGTCAAATTGGTTTGTGTCTCTTTGTTAATGTCTTTTTATCGATCATAGATCAAGTTTCGATATTTGTTGGTCACACTTCCGTTCTCTTTTTCTTTTAGATTAGGTTTCGATTTCTATTGGTTACACTTTTGTTCATTACTTCATTTCCTTTCCTTTCCTTTAGTACAAATTATTTGAGGCTTGGTATTGAAGACCCCTTTCTTTTAGATAGGATACTTTTGATCACACATATTATTGGAACCACGATTATTAATAATTTAATTTTTAGACGCATTTTATGAATAGTTAAGTTCACATATTCTCTTATTTGATGCATGATTCAATTTATATATACAGATTTTTTCTTAAAGAGTGAGATTGATAATATTTCGAATATTAAAATATAATTATATTAATTAAAACTAATGTAATAAAATTAAAATTTTTAACTTTATCAATATAATTTAAAAGTATATTTTAAATTTTTACTTTTTCTCAATAAGTTGTGCCCTAACTAAAATTCGTGGCTCCGTCGTTATAGGCGGGCCTAGTGGTTAATTAAACGAATCCGTTTTGACAAGTCCTCAAGTATGAGGGTGTGCGGAGTTTATCGTAAATTTGGTTAAAGTATGAGCTATAATATTTTCTTGAGATCTTCTACGGTCAGGAATGACTTCGTCCTTCCTGACATTAGAAAATTCTTTAATTACCGTTTGATCAACAATCTAATGTGTAATTTGATTTTTAGAAAAATTGACATTGACCCCTTATGTACGGAAACAACCCTACATTATAACTCGAAGTGGGACTCCTCCGAGAGGCTTACCAAGTTTGGCTAAGTCTTATATATATCCAGGTGCACCATGCACTCATAATACAATTTAGAATCATGCAGCTTGTTATATTAAAATGCAATTTGTTTACATTAAACCGTGAAACTATTGATATGAAAAATAATTGCACGGTTCAATGTAAACAAATTACATCTTTTAGTATAATAAATTGCATAATTTTAAAAAACGCTATGAGTACACGGTGCATCTGAATGCACATGAGACCCACCCTACCAGTTTTTACCTATTCAAAATTTGGTTCACTGCTTGCTATATTGTCCCCCTTTCTCGTTTGGAAAATATATTTTTAATAGCTCTCAATAGTGACTACAATAATAGCTACTTCATGAGGTTAAAGAAAAGATGAAGAGACCAAGACAAAGCAATATGGGATGCTAATTCTATGCTAGATAGTTCAATCACATAGAATTATCGTCGAAGTGACCCATTGCAAATAAAATGTAATTCCAAGCGAAGGCAAGTGATATCTAATTCAACGATAATTTCACACAAGTTCCTTGGATTTTAGAGCCTACACATTATATAACAGCTATACAGAAAGTTTCTATAAGAAAGCATACCACGCTTTCAGGAACACCTGGAGGCGGTAATGGAAGATTTCTCGGAGGAGGGCCACTAAGGTGTGATCTCTTGTCAAATCTCCATTCTCCAATCTTCCCATAAGTTAATTCCCCCTGTAAATTTTCTAATTAGCTAATAAAAAAAATAGAAGTATTGTGTACTTCCTATGTCAAGAAAATGAAGAAAATTGAATCACTTGGATGAAATAAGTTGATACTGAATTCCACAACCAGTCAGCAGAACTAATTTTACCTTCATGTTGTAATCACATCCATATGTGTAATGAATGATGAATTTCTTTCCAATATCCGTATCCCATGGAGGCTAAAATAAAAATTAAATTGATGATGAGATGAACAAGAAAAAGATACAGGTATCTTCAATAGTAATCATGCAGACCTGTAGCATGAAATCCTTTCGAAGAATATGATGAACTCCATGTAATGCAGATGCCACTGCATACCCATACCTTAATAGGAGAAGTAATAAAAGAATCAAAAACAAAATTTGGTCCACTAGGTTCCCAAAATGTTTTCTCCCTCCGTTTCATATTAATTGTAATTTTAGAGGTTAATTTTTGTTTTTAGCCATTTTTCCACATTTCTTCCTAATTTACCCTCATATATATCCCTAAAAATTCTCCTATTTAATGAAGAATATCATTCTCCCTCACAACTTTAATATTTTTCTACTCTCTAGCTCCTTAATTTGATCGAAGGTAAATATATCAAAATTTTATGTTTCTTTTATACAAATTCCCTAAAATTGGAAATTAATAAAGAAAGGGAGGGAGTATAAGAGAAAATCCATGCATAATATTTTTTTAATAATCAACATACATTTCTAGAACCCATCCAAAAGCCTTATCAGTCTCTGGATCATCTTTCATTCGCAAGGACACATTCATCCATGTAGGTGCAATTTTCTCCAATGTTGACTGCACGAATAAGATTTGTACCACAATGTATAAATTTAAAAAATACGATGTAACACATAGATTAGGCACAATTGAACTGCAAGAATCAGATACTGATTAGGTGTGGAGTTTCTGATGGAGTTATGCAAAGTCAATGATGTCATTTGGAGATGCATCACTTTTGTAACTTATTCTTTCAAATATTAATTTTTTTTTTAACATATATCATGCATATTGATGATTTCTCAGTTGATAAGGTTCAGTAGGACAAGAAACCATTTAGCTGTGCACAACCCAAAAGTGAAAAGTGGCGCTGTATTATAATTCAAGTAAAACGAAAAACAAAAGAATGAGAAAACTAGAAGGGGAAATTATGTCAGAGGGGCAGAATAACGGAATATTGATTTTAGGCCCGTAACTTTGGCGGTTTGCAAAATAAGGACATCATGTTTATAGGTCTGTAAATTAAGGACAATACATTTTTATTTATATAAATCTAGGCCATAATGGCACAAATTAGTCCAAAATCGGGTTAAAATCGTGAGTCTTGGCTTTGATTCCTGTAAATTAAGGACAATGTTTTTTTATTAATGTAAATGTTGGCTAAACTGGCCTGAACTAGCCCAACTTGGCGTACATTTACATAAAATAAAAAGTATTGTCCTTAATTTACAGGCCCGTAAACATAATGTCCTTTTACAACCCCCAAAATTACGGGCCAAAAAAAAAAACTCCCCCAAATACATATATCTCCACTATTGTATCCCCCTCTCCACTTTTTTGACTACTAACTGATGAAGGGAGCGAAGGCTTTTGAGAGATTGATTCAAGAGGACTATAGAGCTGGTAAAGTTGATTATCTTCACAATAAAATGCATAATCAGGAATTAGGCGACCATCTCATACACTTAAATGAGCTGGAACACCAAGAGGATCTAGATAACAGCTGAACGGGAAAGGCCTCCACAATGGCAAGATGCTAAACCATATTAGTTTCCACTCAAATAAACCACAGTTTAGTCAGAGTATGTTGCTTTACGAAAATATATAAATCCACATCTGGCATTATTACAAATCGCTTTAAAATGGAGACTGGGAATAGGTGTAATATTTGAGACCAAATTTTGTTTATTCTGGGGATGCAATATCATGCATATTCCTCATACTGCATAGACGACGGTAAATTTTGCTTGCTCTGACATGCAATGTCATGCTTACATTTTTTAATCAAGTAGCAACTTGTTTATAGATTGTTACCTGCTTGAAGCAACAACAAAAATCATTTTCATCCACCAATGAGACATTTAAATGGAAAAACAGCCATACCTTCTTGATAATCACAGGAGAATTTCCAATTGGATCAATGTTGGTCACTGGGCCTTTCTCCTCAGGGTAATATTTTCTGACAACTTTTTCATTATCGGTAGGTTTTATATAGAAAAAGGGGAACGCAGCTGGATTATCACCATGAGCTAAATTTGGCAGTGGATTTATGAATACATGATCAGGTTCCGCCATTAAAATGTGATGAACCCTCTATACCGAGGATACCTAGATACTCGAATGATTGCACGAATATGCTAGGCAAAACAGCAATTCGCTGTGGAAAAAATCAATATCAAAATTCAATGTGTCCAATCTGCAAGTAAACCCTACGCTAAATAGTTCGGCGCAAACAAAAGGCCCATGGGCTGCGCATAAAAGAAACCAAAATTGAACGAAAACTAATTAAGGCAAGAACTAAAAATTAAAGGGCAAGAATCAAAAAAATAAAATTAATCTGCCGCCAACTTCTTTCTTCTTCTTCTCTCATAAGTTTGACCAAAGCGGTCCACCGAAGGCGCGACCGTGGTCCCATCAAAATGTATCTGCAATGGCAATAGCATGACCAAGGATTTAGATTATGTAACTAGAGAGGGAGATTTCACTCAAGCAAGAGAACATACTCTTCCTCAATTGTGGCTTTCTCCAGCCACTGCACAAATGCCCAAGGTCTATTTAAAACAATGTAACCCTGTTGACACATTAAAACACAAAATGTCAAAAGATTATAAATATTTTTTAAACATCAACACACTAAAATTTTCTCTCTTCCAGTTTCATTATTCTTCTTGCAAACTGGATATACTAAAACCAAGCGTGGGTAGTGCACATTCCTATTCAGAATACCTCATTAACATCTCATAGATTTTATTAAATTGTTAAGTAAGCCAATTATTATGATACACCTATCCCCCCAGTGAGAATCATAAGCTTCGGATTCAGTGCAACATGACCTTCAAATGAATGTTGCCCAGCGAAGAGTAACTAGCTAGAACAATCTCAAATAAAAGCTAAAAGTACGAAAGAACGACACTATAAGATATGTTCAGTTACATGTCATAATTTCATAGTCTGTCATAACTCTGGTTCAATATGGACCTTTGAGCTGAAATAAAAAAAATTCCTAAACCACCCTCTTAGATGTGATCAGATCTATAATTTTCATATTGAGAAATTTTCTTTCCAATATGTCATTGTTAGACAAGCATGCCAGACAGATAAAGCTTTCTTTCAGCAGTTCAAAGATCTTGTATAGCAGATATTTGTAAATTGAATGTCATATTGTTTTCTACCAACAGCAGTAAATATACATATTATCAGAAATTGCAACCACTATTCTCATTCAAAGGCAAGATATACCCGATAGGCGGATATCATATTTACTAATAAGCTACAAACGTCAAGATGCCTCAATATTGGATTCATCTCAGTAACATGCTTGGTGCATGTTTGCTAATGAAGTTGGTATAATACATGTAATTTTGGAAACTCCAGTGAAGATCCAAAACTCCATACTTGCAATTTTTGTTTTGGGTTTTAAAAATAGGTTTTAGGGCACTTCTAAATTTGCTTCTACTTTGGGATTTCAAAATCCGGTTTTAAAAACCCACAACTACAACACCTATAAATCTAGTACCACACGTTCCAAAACAACCAATTCGCTCTGCTTACAAGTTAATATATTTAACTCATATCGCACATCAACCAGTCATTACAATTACACCCAACAACAATATAAAATTACAACATCATTCATTTTTACACATTGTTTGACATAAAGTCAAATCTCTACTTAAAGTTCCAAAACAAACACACACCTTACTATTTATAAAGGTTTCAAAATCCCCTAAATTTAATAAACTGATTTCCAAAAACCACCATAAACCCAGAACAAACATTGCCTAAGTTAACTATTGCAATCTAACAAGCGCTACTTACCCGATCAAGCCCTTCTGGAAGAGGATCTACAACAAACGTAGGGATCTCCTCCATCAAATTATCAGGTTTCCCAGAATGCAGGACCCGAGTAAACCCTCCCATGTCTGATCCAGGCATATCTTTCATTTTCTTGTACCAATAGTACATAACCCGGCATTGCCATTTGCTATAAGGTGCATCAGTGGCTGTAAGAGCAACATGGAATTTCAAAGCACCTCCCTCCCTAACTGCATCAGGTTTCCTAATAATTGGATCTAACAACTCCCCAATTTCACTTTCACTTCCACTATTCTTATGAATTACCAAAATCAACAAATTATATGTCGCTAAGAAGAAACCAAAAGCCAACAACACCAACAAAAAGGGAGATGCACGCCCTACGTTTTTCCTCGCAATCATCTCCTCTTAACTGAAAATCTGATCGATTTTACTTCTATTTTTGCTAAATTTACAGATTCTTCCCCAAACTTATTCAATCTAGCAAGGAGATAGCACATTCAGTAAATACCCTGTGATCACATCAACAATTTCTCCTGAAAACACAAAAAAAAAAAAAAAACACAAGGTGATGAAATCGTTAAACCCATATCCTTCAGTAATCATAAACACAACATCGAAATTCAAAATTAATACATGAATACCAAGACTAATCAACGGTTTCAGCTCTATGCATTCAATACTAATCTAACCGAATGGAAAACATGTGGAGGTACAGATGTAAGTCGAATAAATTAGAAGGAATACTTTTCAAAAAATAAAAAATCCATACAATGATTTGCTGCGATAAATTACGAAACAAGCAAAGAACAGATCTACAAACATACCAGTTAACAAGAAGGAGAGACGAGAACATCCGGCAGTATAAAGGGGAACACACATATATAGATACAGATACAGAGTACACGCAATGGAATGATGAAGCTGGATTTCAACGTTTTCCGAGTAGTGGCCTAGTTATGACTTGTACGCGGAGATCCATGGCCTTTATTTTAATTACCCATACTTTCTTCTAATATTCTTAATTCATCAAGAAATTAGCGAATAATTGAGAATAAAGGCAATTGATTACTGTAATTAAAGACTGCGGCAATAGTACACCAGACTAGTGGCATGTCAACTATGACATTTATCGTTAATTAATATCACTGACTTTAACTAAATGGTACTGCCACCGGGTGAAAGGTATTTTTTCGGATAAACGGACTATTTTGCCCTTAATAATGGGAACAAATGCCCTCAGTAAAGCCAACACTCATTAAAAGTAAAATAAAAAATTTATCGATTCACCCCGAAATGATTCGCGTCATAATAAAATAGCAATTCTTGGTTTCCCATTTGGCTAAATTATCAATTTTACCAGGTATGCCGTATGCAGCTGTACGGGGTGATTCAGGGTGAAAACTTTTAGCGCTTAAAAAGACTTATATGCCCTTAATGTATTTTGGCTCCTACAGAAAACGTGACATATTCCAATTAAGTAATTTTAGATTCAAACTCACTTACAGCACAAGCTGTGGGGTAATCTAAAAATAATTCAATACAACATGCATTAAGGTACCCAAACTATAGATCCGTCACAGAAAATTTAATTCCCCTGATTCCTTTAACAAATACTGTACATGAATCACAATAGGATAGAAAAAGAAATAAAAAATCGTTTTAAGGTTGAGAGAAAGTAAACTGAATAACCTTAATATAGGGAAAGTCGACAGCCACTGTTGCTGGAGTCTGTGCTTAATTCTTCTTGATCCCGGTTTGATTTAGGGGAAATCGTAGTATCCCAAAAGAGGTGGGTGAGAAAATCGAATTAGCATCGGAGTCACAGGTTATGGCCTTGCCGGAGATCAGTGAAGTTAGTTCTTGACAAAGATGGGGAAATCTTTCCGATTTCTAGACGCAAATGTGACAGTGTGTTGTTCTCTCAAGTCTGGTTTTCTACGTCTGAGCCTAATATATGCTTAGGCCCACGAACGTCTCAAGCCCAAAATGCTAATTAGTTTGGCCCAGGTTATTTGCACCGCCAACTCTAGTAAATACACCCCTTTAATTAAAATTTTAACAAAAGAAATTACACATTAAAAGACTATAATACCCTTTAAAATTAAGGTTATAATTTCTACCCATTTCCCCTTCCACGTTCCACCAGACTGCAGCCGTCCCCGCCACTGTACATGGCTGTCGCTGTCGCCGCCGGATCTGTTAATACCGAATTAACCCGATCAAAAAGCTCAGAGATTACATTGAATCAAATTATACAAACATCCGGTAAATAAAATTAAAATTTCAGTTAAAAAAATTGAAGAACATGCAATATTTTGTAAAAAATGATGACAAATTTTCGAAAAAAATGACGAATTCGACAAAAATATTCGGAAAGACACCAAAATTTCGAAAAACAACTAAATTTTAGTCAAAAAAATCGAAAATAGACAAAATATTCGGAAAATAATTTCAAAAATCGTATATATTTGCCGAAAAGAAGAAGAAAAAATTAACATAAAATGTACCTTAATTTAAGGCGTCTACTACGCTGGGAGGTTGTGCACACGGGATCTCCTGTTACACAATAGTGTTACATCTCCTATTACATCCTTTAAATTTGCATCATGTGTTGATTTCATAATATCTATAAATATAAGAATAACATACTAACATAATTTTTTTTATCTAATTATGAAACTATATTTAATTTTAGCAAAAAATTAATTTCTTCCAAATCTCATTCCAAAAAATCTTATAAACATATTTATAATTAATTAATTTAAACTACACATATAGTATAAATTAACCAATAATTTAATTTATTAAATTATTTAATTGAAGCACGTATATTATAATCTTAATCTATTATTCGAATGATTGATGGTTTAGGGTTTATGTTTTTCTTTTTTTCTTTTTTATATATTTTTTTTTAATATTTTTAACACCCGGTCCGGACCCAACCAAACCCGATTCGAACCCGGCACAAGTGGTTCATGGTTCACCCGACCCGAATAATTAATGGTTTAGGGTTTAGAGTTCATGGTTTAGGGTTTAGTTTTAGGGTTCATGATTCATCTAAATTAAAACTAAATCCAATTGCACAAGCATCACTCAAATAAATTTGATGTGATTAATATTATATTTATATGTAATTAATAACTGTAAAAAAAATATGGACGGTAAAGCTGGGTTTTGTTATTTTTTTCTGGTAAGTTTTCATATTTTATTGAATTTTAAATTTATACGATAAATTAAGATTATAATATATATACTCACTCCAATTAAATAATTAATAATTATTGATTAATCCGTATATTTATGCTTTAAATTAATTAATTATAAATATGTTATACTAAAATTTTTTGAAATGAAATTTGGAAGGAATTAATTTTTTGCTAAAATTAAATATAGTTTTCTAATTAGAAAAATGGGTTATGTTAGGACGTTATTCTTATATTTGCAGATATTATGAGATTAACACGTGGCACAAATCTAAAGAATGTAACAGAAGATGTAACACTATTATGTAACAGAAGATCCCGATCGGAGGTTGTGTATCGAGGTGGGACAGATCGGGGTGGGGGTGTTGTTTTCACTAAAGGAGAAACGGGTTGGGGTCTGGGGAGAAAAATAGGTGGGGGTGGGGGGTTGCAGAAAAAGGGACCCAAGAGTGAAGGAGAAATTGGTTGGTTGGGTTGGGGCCTTGGGGGTGTAGCTAGAGATGTTAAACGGGTCAGCCCTAACTCATTAGGGTCAGTCCTACAGGACCACGGGCCTAAACGGGTTAGGGTCTTAGCGGTTCACTTTTAAACGGGTCATTAAGAGCCATAACCTAACCCTAACCCTAGCGGGCCTCGGGCTAAACGGGCGGGTCACACCGTTTTTTTTTTTTAAATACAATCCAAATGCATATTAAATATATTACAATTATCACAAGTTCACAACTTAAGTAATTAACTCTAACCATAAATAAGTCCAATAGATATTATAGAACAAAATAAGTCAAAAGCATAAAATCATACAAATTGAAAGTCTAACAAACAAATTAAAAGTTCAAAGTTGCATAAGGTACGTGGGTTTCCACATGTACAAAAACAAAAGACTCATCATTCGACCCTTCCAACTTCCAACTCATCATCACTCTTCATCATTCGATCCTTCCTTGGACAAAGACTCATCATCATCAACTTCCAACTCATCATCATCTTCTTCTAAAACATGCATAGAAAACATAATTAGTTACTAATAAACAAGTTTATTTAATTATATGAAAACGAACTATATCTATATGAAATAATTAGAACATTACCTATATCAAATCCTTGTAGCCAACTACGAAGTACAAATAAGGGCTTCCACGTGATGCCCAAGAAGTCTACTCCTATACTTGTTGAAAACACGAGCCCCAATGCTAAAAGCGGATTCAGAAGCGACAGTGGTGATTGGGATGCTAAGAATATCACAAGTCATAATTGATAATGTTGGATATCGGTGTTTATTAATTTTTCAATGCTCCAACACATTCAAATTTGGATAGAATTTCAATTCAAGAGGCGGATCATCCAAATACTGATCCAGTTCAGAATTTGTAATTTGGATATCACTTGTTTTACTTTGCCAGTCTTCCATACCTTAATAAAATAATACGAATTAATAAGTGAAACATGCAATTAAGAACAATAAATAAATAATATATAAAGAAAAAACAATATATAAAGACTTACACCAAAAGCAATCACTTTCTCTTTTCCCATTCCACCAAGTGTTGATGTAGTCCAATTTGATAAATTTGAAGAGCTTTCAGTAGAACTTCCACTTGGTTCATTCAAAGACCCCGCTTTCACATAATCACTAAAAAGTGCTTGCAATTTACTTCTTATATGATCAACCTTTGCTTGAGTCGTATCATGATCAAGTTGAGAGTAATAATACTTGACCATTCCTAGTTTTCCTCGAGGGTCAGGCACAGCCCCAAATGCAAGTACAACACTATAGTCAGTCCAATACTTTTTAAATTTTGCTTGCATTCTCGTAGCCATATCCTTAATGACTTCGTCTTCACTCACCAAATTTGATTTCAAGAAACACTCTATTTTATATACTTGCATAAAATACAAGTTGGATGTGGGATAAGATGAACCAGAAATCAAATTTGTGATCATGAAGAATGGACGCAAGAACCCACACATTTTGTCCGCCCTCTCCCACTCTTCATTCGTTGGAGCAAACGAAACCCTCGATCATTCAATTGAATCAAACCAAAAGCACGCTTATATCTAAGTGCACTTTCAATCATAATGTAAGTAGGATTTCATCTAGTGCATACATCCATGCATAAAAAAAATTAGTATAAATTCCACCAACTTGAATCACACAATCATTAAAACGTTTGCCTCCGAACTCTTGACATACTTGACACTTTGTCTGATCTTTTTCAAAGCATCATCAGCTACTTTCAAGCCTTCTTTAACGATAAGATTTAAAATGTGAGCACAACATCTCACATGAAAAAACTCACCATTGGATACAAGACTATTTTGTAAACAAAGCATTTGTTTCAAGTTATCTTGCATATTATCATTGGCAGAAACATTATCCAAAGTAAGAGAAAACATCTTTTTCTCAATTCCCCAATCTTTCAAACAATCAAACACTTTATTTGTCAATACAAATCCAGTATGTGGAGGCTCCAATCTACAGAAATTAAGTATCTTACTGTTCAACTTTCAATCACGATCTACAAAGTGAGTTGTCAAACTTATGAAACCCACACCCATACAAGCAGTCCAACAATCAGAAGTTAAACAAATTCTCCCATAACAATCAATCATCAAACGTTTCAATATATCATTTTCAAGATTATACAACTTCAACACATCAGTAGTAGCTGTTAATCTACAATAACATTTGTATTCAGGATTCAAATACTTGAGCAATTCCCTAACCCATTTGTAACCAACAAAGGAGAGTGGAAGATCATGTGAAACAATAATCTTACTAATCAGTTCACGCACATGATTATGATCAATTTTCCTAGATCTTAATTTCCCTTCACCATCTAACATCAAACCAACATTTCCATCTTTTGCACTTTTCAAGCAATTTTTCAAATGACGGGTAAGAGTAGAAGTCCCATATTTTGAACCATTCCAAACATATTGAGTATCACACCTAGTGCATTTTACCTTGCCATTATCGAGTTTAACAAAATAGTTCCAAGGTTCAGAAGTGGTGACTCTTGCTTTCTTTGCATCTTTTTCACCATCACCATCTTTGACAGTAGCCTCGGTGGGAGTTGAATCCAAGATCTCTACATCATCATCAGTTGCTTGAGCTTGACTTTCAAAATCCATTGAATCCCCAAAATGAAAAACTGCAATTACATACATACATTAGGATCATAAGCTGGAATGGATGCATTAAAATTAAATGTAACAGCCATATTCATTGCTTGCTTTCATTCATATTCATATTCAACATCCTACCTATAAAAAAGTAGTAACACAGTAACATCTGGAATTGCATATTAAATCCATAATATCAATTGCATCCCCAAAATGAAAATCCCAGCATATTAACACTCCAACAATCCCTAATTTAACATTTAACACCCCCAATAATCACTAATTTAACAAATTTTGATTTTCGCGTTAAAATAAAAAAGGGGGAGCGTAACTTTACCAGAGACGTGACCGGAGAAAGAGAGCGGGTGGTCTGGGTGACGGTGGTCACTGGTCACTGTGGATGGCGTGGCTTGGCTTGGGCGATGGGCGAAGGCGACGGTGTGTGGAGCAGGCGCCCGATTGAAGAAATAGGAAAATTGAGGAAGAGAGCGGGTGGTGTGAGACGGTAGGAAGAGTGGAAAAATGGCGACGGTGTCGTACTGTCGTTCGTGGAGCAGGCGGCGCGGGCGACATTAGGAAACTAGGAGGAAGAAATGGAAAATGAAAAAATGAAGGAAGAGACTCAGACGAACGAAACTCACGAGAGTAGGATTTTTTTTTTAATGGACCTTTTTTCTATTTCAATTTTCAGCCCAGCAGCAGCCCATGTATCTCTTTCTTATTTTGGGTTTGGGCTCTTCCCTATTGGATATTTGGATTTGTAATTATAAAAATTAATAACAATAATAAAAGATCCAGGCCAGCCCTGAAGCCCGCCGGGCCAGCCAGTTACGGGCCAAAAGGCCCGGTGTTAAACGGGCCATAGATACTTAAGCCCTAACCCTGAAAAAATCCCGGTTAGCTCGGCCCGACCCATCGGCCCGTAGTCCGTTTAACATCTCTAGGTGTAGCAGCGTACAAGTGAAACAAGTGAAAATGGGAGATTAGGATAGTAAGGAGGGAGCACGGTATTTTGGAAAATTCACGGGGTGGTGTACTAATCTCATCAGAGGTGTAGTGGTCTGAGTGGTGTATTTATTAAAACGTGGGGGTGAATAACCAGGGCCAATTAGTTTTCCAAATTAATCAACCTCTTTAAAATGGCTAGGGAGTGAAATACATCTAGGTGCACCGTGCACTCTTAGTGTATATTAGAATTGTGCGATTTATTATACTAAAAAGTGCAACTTATATACATTGAATCGTGCAACTATTAATATGAAAAAATAGTGGCACGATTCAGTGTAAATAAATAAGTCGCACAATTCTAAAATGCACTAGAAGTGCATGGTGCACCTGGATGTAATGAGACACACTCCTTTTAAATATATCCACTTAGTTATTATCTAGCATTAAATATTATTCCTTCCGTCCACCATAATTGTGCTCATTTCTTTGGGCACAGGTTTTAATGCAAGTGATTTAAATATTGAAAAAGTATTATGCTGATGAAATTTGAATTAAATAACATTAAAATACTAATAAAGATGCAGGATAATTAAGCTTAAGTACTCCCTCCACAACATTCTTGTTTACACATAAACAATGTAGACATAAATGCTAATGAATTGAGTATAGATTCAGAGAAGACCTATCAAGGAGATACTTCCCGAGTGACACTCATCTCAAGAACACTCCCACATGATACTGACGAAGATCTGGGCTTTCTGGTCCACCAAATTCTCCAAAAAATTTGCATAATTGTCATTATAAGAGACCGGGACAGGATCTATGACCCCAACAGATTCATAACCTGAAACAACAAATGTGAAACAATTAAAAACACCCTAAAATCGAAAAATCGAACATCAGAACCTCAAACCAGAGAAAAATCAAAATTCAAACTAGAAAAGGGGGCAAAAAAGGAAAACATGCAATTACAAACTGATTTACCTGGAGTATCGGGCACCACAGTCTCGAAACTCGGAGATCCGAGAACCACCATGATCGAAAACTCACTCTCGGGCACCACAATGTCGAAACCCAGAGAATCAAGAACCACCATGTTCCGAAAACTCAGTCTCAGACAAAACCGAATCGAGATTTTGGGAATCGAGCTCGGAATTCTCACTATCGTAACAAACCATCTCAATCTCAATGAACGATTCACAATCAGGGTTTGTGTGGGAAGATTTGGCGTCCATCGAACAGGGTAGAAAAGGATTTGAGAGAGGATGGGGTAGATCGCAGTAGTGGCGGATTAAGGTTTTGAGAGAGACGGACAAACGATAGAGACGAACAGACGAGAGAGAATGAGAGACAAATTGGGGTGTTGGGTGATGATTGGGGTTGGGTTAATTTAATTGTTGTGTTTTTAATTAGTTGGGTTAGGGTTTTAATTAGTGGAGTGTTAATAATAAATGGGGTGTTAATTGGGTGGCAGATATAGTAAATAAATAATGAAAGAAGGAATAAAATATTGTATTTAATGAAGAGTATTTTTCCTAAAATGGAATGAGCACACTTTGGTGGACGGACGAAAAAGGAAAGTGAGCACAGTTATGGTGGACGGATGGAGTATTGGATTATTCTAATATTATCCTCTTATATCTATTTCTCAATCTTCTCTCTCCTACTTGGCACTATCCAATCTTCTTAATTTTTCATTAATTTATAATTTTTTTTATTTCTAATTACATTGATCTTATCTTAAGTCTTAACTCCCCCAACTTTTTAACTTTCTTATTATTTAGAATTTTAAATTAAATTTTTCAGATCAAATATTATTTAACCGCTCTAAAAATTCAGCATCAGATTTTTTGTAGTTCTTTTATTATTACACATATATACAAAAATATAATTATAATTAAAAATAAATAATTAAATTAAATTAATAATATTAAAAAAAATCTCGCTTAACACGCGAGAACATGTTCTAGTATTATATATTTCAAGATGCTCGATAGAAAAAAGATTGAGCAACCGTTATCATTTCATATATTAATAAACAACTCGTTCGCTAAAACACGAGCCAAAAGTGAAATGACCAATCAAAAATCGGACGGAGGGAGTAGTATTTAAAAATGATAAAATGACATTTGATTTAGGGTGTTGTAGTCTTTTCTACTTTATTATTAAAATATATGATTTTTTGTAGGTGAAAGTAATAATATGAGATGTAATTTAGAGACGTTGGGAGGGGATAATTAGAAAAAGTGTAGTTATTTTATTATCTTTTATGGGAAGAGGTAAACAAGTTTGAGAGGAACCTTTTACAAAATAAAAGGTATACAAGTTTGGAACAAAGGGAGTATTATTTAAATTATATCATTGTACCCCAAAATTAAAAATCTTGAATCCGCTATGCAAGGCCTACTTGTCTCTGCCGATTTTGTATATAAGGCTTTATTTATTTGGAGCAAAATGAAGCGATAATCTCAAATGTGATTTTGATTTGGGATTTCAAAATAAATTTTTGGTTTCAAAATAAAAGGAATTGGAATTTAAAATTTGAAAGACATCTGCTGAGAACCTCCTGCTTATATCGTGAAGAGATGGAGCTTTGACATCCTCAAGTAAAAAAAAAAAGGCTACGAACGATGGTCCTAAAAAGGGAAACCAACCCATGGATATACGACAAGAACTGATTGGACCACTGGCCAAACAAAACGAGGAGAAAAGGAGTACATTAAGATGGGGCTAGACCGAAAACAAAATTATTGGCAAAGTATATGTGGGCAAAGTATACATGGAAAAAATTCTATTAACAAAATATATGTGGCATGTTTTTATTGACAAAGTATATGTGGCAAAGTTTCTATTGGCAATGTATATATGGCAAAGTTTTAGTTGGCAAAGTATATGTGCCAAAATATAAGTTGTTGGGAAATTTAGAGTTTTGATGAAAGTTCTAAAACACATGTAATAGAACCAGTCAGACCTGTTAGCTGACTGATGTTTATATTACCATTTATAGAATACCAGTTGATAATTATTGTATAGAACAACTGATGTAATAGATAGGTCACATATTGAGGGGTATAGGTCAGATCTGAAGATCCAAAGAATAGCTGATATCCGACAGGCCAGAATGCAAGAGAAGAACAGAAGATCAGATCGATCTGATAAAGTCAGATATCTCAGCTGAAGTCATGAAACTCAAACTCAGAATACTTGAAGATCAGATGACTTCTAGAAGATCGCACGGAAGACCTACATCGGTCGAGTCGCGCTAGTTGAAGCTAAGTCAACCGGCACTGAAGACTCCATCGTAGACCGATCGATTTTGATCGATCAAAGTCACCACCAGTGAAAACCCGATGTTTCACCTAATCATACGTCGATGATCTGAACAAGAAGAATGTCAACCTTAGTTGGAAGAACACTGAAAAGTGTGTCTGTTAACCAATAAGAACGAGACACGGATGATCGGAGCCGGCAATTACGGGATTTGGTGCTGCTTTCTCTAACGGCTATAAAAGACACTATTCACGCCGCCATGCCGTTCTCAAGACGCCACATCAATCTCGCAAACCTACCAAATATAGCACGAAATTCAAATTGCTCTCCAACGGCTCTTTGATTTCGAGGTCTATAAATATGGGATCACACTTCAGAGTGAAGATACGGAAACCCTCAAACGATCAAGAAGCTCAAGCTATAATCGATTTCGCACGAAGAACACGAACTAGAAGATTATTTTATTAAGTGTTCATCCCATAAGTTCTTAGCATAGAAATCTTTTCATCTACCGATAGGCTACCTTAAACACTAGAAAAGATTTCATAGTTGGAACCAAAACAATCTTATCCAAACCCAAAGTTAGGTTAAGTTGTTTTAGCAAGATTCGCACTAGGGTTTCTAGTTCGATTTACGGGATTGGTTGAGTGGGAACTCTTTAAATATCTGTTGGTGTCTTGTGTTGGACTAACACAAAAATCTAAGTCCGATTGGTTTAGTTGGTGCCCCCTTGTGATAGGGAAGAGTGGACGTGGGGACCGGGTTTGTCCGAACCACTATAAATATTGTGTGTCTTTTACCGCTTTTGATTAATCGCTACACATTCACACAACTATTAAAGCCTGATACATATTCTAAGTTAAGATCGGTTTGCCCCAAGCTTCTGATCTGATCAAGTTTGACACTTTAGTCAATGGTTAAAAGACCGACTTTGGAATCTAATTTATTAAAACCGGTTTTTTGACGGGTAAAACTTAGCTTCCGACAAATCGCTTAAACCGATAGATACCGAATCGACCGCCTTCAGCGTCGACAAGAAGTTAGATATCGACCCAAACCGATTCACTTACACTCGATCAAAGTTAATCGCCATCACACCGATCCGCACAAAAGTTTTTAAGTCTATTCACCCTCCCTCTAGACTTACGCCCTCACAAAACCCGTTCGGGACCTACAAGTGGTATCGAGCAAGCGGTGGTTGGCTGCACCACCCGGCTTTGTGTATCATCGATTCTTGAGGAAGAATCTTTGTGGTCATTTGAACAGATCTTGAAAAATCGTTTTTAAAACTCATTCGTTTTTTCAAAAATCACTCAGCATGGATAATACCTCTGGTATGTATCATGATCTACCGAAGTTCTCAATTGATGAGTATGCATATTGGGCCATTTATATGTGCAACCATCTAGGTTCGATTAGTGGCAGAATGATGGAAGTCATCGAAAGATGACCCATCATCATATATCACGACAACCCTGCAGTTGGAGGAGATCCAGACTTTGCCCCGGGAAGTCTTGTACGAAAAAGTCCAGCCTTGATGGATGCAGAGGAAAGGAAACTGTATACTCTAGATACAATCGCCAGACATATTATCATGAAAACGATGGATAAAGTTACCAAAGAAAAGATTAAATATCTCAAAACTGCAAAAGCAATGTGGGATACTCTAGCTGAGATATGCGAAGGAAATGATCAGATCAAAGACAGCCGTCTACAAGCCGAACTGGTGAAGTTCGAAAAACTGAAGATGCTGCCCAACGAGACCATCAACGAACTCGATGGAAGGATTACTATGTCAGTGAATAAGCTACGAGAACTTGGTAGAGAGATGTCAGACAAGGATATCAACTACAAGATCTTAAGATCTCTCACCAAGAAATGGGATATGAAAGTCAAGGTAATCAAGGATTGCCAAGACATTTCAAAGATGAAGCCGAGTAGCTTGTTCTTAAGCCTTAAAGCTCACGAGTTCGATTTAATTGAAAGAGGACAAGCAGATGAAGATGAGGTGCCCGCTGAAGCCTCAACTTCTAAATCAGTTACGTTTAAGGCAACCAGCAGCAGATCGAAGGCCAATGAACCTGTTGGAAACATCATAAGTCAGGCAGAACAGATCGCTCTGCTTACCAGGAAACTAGAAAAATCAAATATTCAACTTGGTAAGTATCTAAGATTCTATAAAGATTATCAACATAGCCGAGGAAGAGATAGGAGATCAGCCAATAGATCTCCAGAAAGAACCAGATATGATGATCGAAGAGATCACAGAGAAGAAAATGTTAAGTTCAGAAGGCAACTGAGGAACTTAACATTTTGAAAGTTAAATCTTCTGATCAGGAGAAGCAGATCAAAGATCAGCTAGCAATTAACAAACAGCAAGTTGATGACTTCAAAATCCTTCAAGCAAAATTTGATGAGCTATTCCGAATGCATGAGAGTCTAAAATCGTCTGAGGATAGTTTGCGCAAGAAAATAGAGGTTCTTACAAAATCATCTAAAACTGTTCAAGATATGAACACCTATTTTCAAACAACGACTAACAAGAAGGGACTTGGGTATGAGAACCCTTCCACATCCTCAAAAGCCCCGTTTGATTCACTTCAAAAAGGTGTAATCAAACGAGTTTCTGACAAAGATACAATAAAAGCCAAACTTGTATCTAATAAGGGAAAAAGACCTGTTGAGCAGGTAAGGCAGGTGCCTAATCAGAAAGGGAACAGAAATGGACCCCAACTGGTAAAGCATCAGCCGAGGAATCAACAGAAGAACCCAGTTCTTCTAAAGAAACCTCAACCTGATCAACAGATTAGGTGCCAGAAAAGACAAACTGTAAAAGGGAAGTCTAATCTGAGACCCAATCAAGGTCAGCTGCCGAATAAGCACGCTTTAGGTAAACTGCAAAAACCACCTATGCCAAAAAGATATGAATCTTTTGATGGTAGCAGTCGTACCTACCCCTATAATCAGAAACCTAGGGCTGCTGCACCTGAACCACACTGGATGAAAAGAAGACAAACAGAAAAGATAAATCCCAAGTCTTCTAAGTCACCCAAGGTTCACACTAATAATCATACTAATCAGAAAGCATATAAAGAGACGTATGATTATGTTGATAGGTATGGGAGACAAATCAGGCCTTCTGATCTAACTGATCTCAATAGAAGTGCTCTGTTTGTATGGATCCCCAAAACTAATCCTAACCCCTCAGGACCCAATCCTAAAGGGGTACCTAAAGCCTGATTTGGCTGCAGGATCGTGTGGGTCTGGCCAACAAAGGAGGTGTGCAAGCAACTATCTGGTACATCGATAGTGGATGCTCAAGGCACATGACTGGAAGCAAACACCTCCTCAGCTCTTACATAGAACAGAAAGGCCCGCGTGTACTCTTCGGTGATGATAACTTTGGTTATACCAAAGGATTCGGAACCTTAGAGAATGATGATGTACAAGTAACTAGAGTCTCGTATGTCGAAGGTCTAAAGCACAACCTATTATCGGTTTCACAATTCTGCGACAACGGATTCAGTGTTGAGTTCTCGACTGATCAATGCACTATCAAAAATCGAGCCACTCAACAGATTTTGCTAACTGGTTCAAGGAAAGGGACGATCTACACAGCAGATTGGAATAGTTGCCCAAGAAATGCATGCCTGATTGTTAAGAGTTCCAAAAGTAGTTGGCTCGCACAAAAGAATGAGTCATCTGAACTTTAAAACTCTTAATAAGATAGCAAGGATGTCTCTAGTGGAAGGACTTCCGAATGAAGTATTTTCAAAGGATCAGACATGTACTGCATGTCAGAAGGGAAAACAGGTCAAAGCTTCATTCAAGGGAATTCTGGACCAAGATCCAAAGCAGAGTATCAAGAATCGCTTCATATGGATCTATTTGGACCGATTATTACACCGGTCTCATCTCGTGGGACGAAATATACTCGTAATCGTGGATGACTACTCCAAGTTTACGGGTTATATTCTTACATAAGAAGAATGAGACGACAACGAAGATACCCGAAGCCGCTAAAGAGATTATAAAATGAGAAAGGGTGTCGGTGTAGTAAAAATCATATCGAGAAGAAATTTCGAACTCTTTTATTCCGATTTTTGCTCTAAGTTTGGTATACAACATGAGACATCACCGCAAGAAAAGAATGGAGTAGCAGAATCGAGAGAAACAGAACTCTCAAAGAAGTTCTTTCAAGACTATGTTAGTGAACATGCAATACCAAGTCGTTTTCGGGTGAATTATCAACACCGCATGTCATACTCAAAAGCAGATGTCTTCGACTAAGGCTCACTACTTAAACACCCTATGAACTGTGGAAGGGCGAAAACCTCTTGTTTCTTACTTCCATGTTTTTTGGGTGTAAGTGTTTCATACACAACAATGGGAAGAGTCGGTTGAAGACTTTTTGAGGCCAAATCGGATGAGGGTATATTCTTAGGATATTCCTTATCTAGCAAGAAGCTTTTCGGGGTTTACAAATGCATTTAACTCTAGTTGTGGAAGAAACACCCATGTAGTCTTTGATGAAGCATCTTACGAACAAGAGAAATCGCCTCGAGAACAAGATGTATCGATCAACCAAGACTGATGCTCGAGAAAATGGATCACTAACGATCAAGGAAAAAGGATCGAAATTATAATAAAGATACATTCCAGATCTAGGTGATTCACCGGATCAATCGAGATCCTAAGGTACTAAAATCGTCGATGAAGAAGTTCAAATACGGTGAGATAGTATCAATCGAACCATCCGGTTCGGGGGAACACTGAAGTTCCCATTTAAGGACATCGACACATGATGAGTCCAACATCACCGAGACATGTTCTTATCAAGTGGATCATAATTCGCACCACTCCCAATCGCTAGTAATGAACCTTTATCGAAATGGATGATGTTCTCCAAACCGACGCAAATTAGAACGAAACGGATAACCGGCCATCCAACCGATCCGATCATCGGAGACCCATCTCGATAGAGTTAAAACTAGACATCAGTTGGTGAAAGTGTCATGTATTGTTGTTATTCTGTCTATGAAGGAACCTACAACAAAGAGAGGAAGCTCTATAAGACGCTAATTTGGATTCTAGCCATGCAGGAGGAGTCGGAAAGTTTGAAAGAAATCAAGTTTGGGAACGGTGGTGACGTAACCAACTCATCAAGACGTAATTGGCGCAAGTGGGTATTCAAGAACAAGAGAGATGAGAAAAATGTCATAACGTGAATAAGGCAAGACTTGTTGCTAAGGGGTATTCACAATCGAAGGAATTGATTATGATGAGATCTTGTTCCGCCGCTTTAGAAGCCATTAATCGGCATATGCTTCCCACGAGGGTTCACATGTATCGATGGACGAAAGAGTGCATTCTTAAACGGGGTACTAGCAGAGGAAGTTTATGTTTAACAACCTCCAAAGCTTCGAAAAAAGAGCAACCAAGTGTACCGTTTAAGAAAAGCTCTTTATGGTTCGAAACAAGCTCCTCGAGCTTGGTATGATACACTCTCTCTCGATTCTTGATAGACGGTGGGTTCACTAAAGGAACAAATGGGACGTAACCTTATTGAGAATAGAAGATGGAGAAGATATTTCGATGGTTCGGATCACGTGGGCGACATCATCTTCGGATCTCCCAACAAGAGTCTATGTGAAAGATTCAAAGAACCGATGCAAGGGAAGTTCGAGATGTCCATGATGGGGCGTGATGAGTTACTTTACGGGCCTACAAGTGAAACAAAGTACGAAAGGGATATTCATTTACCAAGTTAAAAGTACACTAGAATTTATTGGCTAAGTTTGGAGTTCAAAACCGTAAAGGAAGCGAAATTCCTATGATAACCGGATTCAAGATGGATCCAGATGAGGACGATCGAAAACAAATCGGAAAAGAATATAGGGCTCTCATTGGATCTCTACTATACCGACCGCCGGCCAGACCGAGATATCACTTTTTTGCAATGCGTGTATGTGGCAAATCCAATGCAAAGCCACCTAGAAGAGACTAAGTGGATTCTTAAGTATCACGAAGGGACAAAGTGAACCTTGGTTTATTTTACCCATCGATGATAATCTAGAAACTTAGTGGGTATTCGATTTCGATTATGGAGGTTGCAAGATTGACGTAAAATCAACCTCGAGAACATGTCGGTTTTTAGGAAGTAAACCGATCTCGTGGTTTTCAAAAGAAGGTACATCGATTCGCGACATCTACTTGAAGCGAGAATATAAAAGTCGTTGCTACAACCGCCTCGGGCTTAGTCGGAAATGAGAGATTATAACATTGTAGCTAAGAATGTACCTATATTCGTGAATAATAGTCTTATTGCAATCACTCGTAATCCGTTCTACATACAAGATGCAAGCATGTGGATGTCGACACCATTTTATAAGAGATCATGTTGAAAAGAAGAATATCATAATGGAAAAGATTCATACCGATATACGTAAAAGTCGATATTCTAACCAAGCCACTAGCCGAGATCGATTCGAGAATTATGCAATGAGCTAGGGCTTCGGATCTTGGAGAAAAAGCACCTAAAATGCTTGATGGATCGATCTCGAGAACCGGTTTGGTTAAGAGACTAACCAAAGTTAAGAGGAATCATTGAGTTTGGTATCTCAATCGATCGTAAGATCATCAAGGAACCGATATGAGAAGGTACTAATCGATTTCGGATTATCGATTAAAGGAACTACATTCGGGTTTAAAGAATTATCCGATTAAACCGGTTTGGTTATTTCACACTTTGTAAGTCGATTAAGTTCGATATTCAACAAGCAAGATTCACAAGATTAAAGCTTACATCGCATAAGAAAAAGAAATCTACACAACAATGGAATAATAGAAATTTTCATTGATAAAGACCAAGGTCGATTTACATTACAAGTTACAAGTACAAAAGGACCCGGAGGTCAAGACATAAACCCTAAACCCTAAACCTAATCCTAGAAGAAGAGAGAGAGATTTTAAGATCTCGATGCTCCCATTTCCCCACTTAACAAGGCTTTGAAATAATCCTAAAGCCACTTCAGGTTCTTAAAATCAATGGAGCAAGAGCGGCGTTGATAGGATTTCTAAGCCAGAGCCCCTAGACCAAATCAATGGGCTCTCCAAGTTTGTTAAATGGAGCACATGTGCCAAGAAAGTGGTTCAAAGACCTTATGGGCACATGTGTTACATGTAAAAAATAGAGTTGATATCGAAGATCAGATGTTGTCCGATCAAGACCGTATATCAAACTCATGTTTTATATTAGACTGAGTCTGTTAATGCTAGTTCCGTCATCTCGATAGACACACAAGGTGCATACGGTTAGGAGAAGTGTCTTCTCGATTCTGACAAACAGATCCGCCACTTTGGTGGTAGAGAAGCTTAGCAACAATTGTATGTGTAATCCTTGATGACGACGAAAATAGTGATAAGGACACACATGGGGTTGATTTGAGAAGTCAAATCATTGAAAAAAGGGGTAAAGGTGTGTTCAGGAAGTTTCAATTTAGGAAATAAGGGTTCACCAGAATGCATGATTCTACAAAGAAGATAAGTATGGTGAATGGGTTATGTTGTGTAAAACATTGGTCCAATTTATAGAGGTCAAGCAAGGGTGCAAATGTAAATTTGATTTCTCAAAGCCTTTTAGAGAAATTTGCATCACAAGGACAGCGTGTAGGAATCACGCGACTGATAATTGGATAAACTTACGGCGATTTGACATCTCGAAGTATCCAGACTTTCTTTACACATGTCAAATCGTGCCGACTTAGGGAATCGAGACTACTATTAAATTCTTCAAGAACTAAGTTTTGGCGGTAACACTTATCTCAAGAATTGGCTTGGTCTGAATAGAATCAGATTAGGTCAACTGAAATCTGATTACATACGAAACTGATCAGATGAATGAAGATCAGTTGAGCTTGAAACCTCAACAAATCAGATATATCAGTCTATAAGAAATCAGAAATAACAGTTGAAGGGGGAACTTCAACTGATCAAGGAGGATCAGAAAAGGGAAATCAGACGCAAAGTGAAGCGGATCAGTTGAAAAGAACAGTTGGAAAATTATAAGGATTAGGCAGAAAACTAAGATCAACAATTGGAATCAACAATTACAAGTGGTATTGACTGATTAAAACATCAGTCAACCAGATACGCATTTCTGTTTCCTTGTTTATTGCTTACCTATTTGATTTTATCTGATATTATTTGCCTTACTGTACTCATTACCTTTGTGACGTATTTCCTGCAAAATATTTAATACGGACGTGGGGTACATGTATTAATTGCCACAAAATGTGCTTTTAAATCCAAAAGGTATTCGTACGTGCTTTTCCTGACCATACGATTAAAACCGCTTAATCTGGATCGTTTAACCTTTTCAAACGGTTGATCTTCCAATCTCGTTTTTCCCTCCTCCTCCTTATAAGATTCATCAAAACCCTACCAGAGTTTTCTTATTCTAAAAAAAAAAAACTTGCGATTTACTCTCTGAAAAGTCAAAATTACCTTTCTGTGATTCAAGTGTTTTCCTGCGATTCAAACTCATTTTCTGAAAAACTGAATCTGGTAATTTCTGGTTATTTGATGTTTTTCTTTTTCAAAATCCTTTGATCATATAGATTATGTCTATATATGTTATCCTGCGATATGCCTTATCTTTTCTCGATATCCGTATGTGTTTATCGATTACTAGGCCTGTGAATAGGTCTGATAATCTACATGATATCTTTATGTATATGCATAATTTTAATCGAGTCTATCTTGTTGTAGATGACCACTCACGGTATGGGAAAGATTATGTGCAACTATGTCGATCCGGCAACAAAGATTGTCGATGACAAATTGCATAATTTGGTGTTACGGGATCGAGAATCCATGGAAGTGGAACAAATTTCAAGAAAGCGAGGCCTTGAGGTTCGCTGAACGCAATCCAGGTGATGCAATATGAAGCACTCAATTCTTAAGGAATTTGAAGGTGGATCTGCATAACCTCGAGATGAATCGATCTCTTCACCAACGGAGAGGAGATCGACCGTCGAACGCGGACATAACACGCCTGATTTTGCCTAAAGGAAGAATCTCGCTCACAAGACCACAGGAGAATGAAGATGAGCCGATCGTAAACGAACTCTTCAGTGGAAGCCGACAAACATCGATCACAGTTTTGTCGACGATGCTAAAAGGAAATACCGATCGTTGTTTGACATATTGTCAAAAAACAATCATGGGTATTTCATTCAATGAGATATGGTCTAACATCCGCAAAATCAGACAAAGATGGTCGCGATAATTGATGAAGCCAAGAACATCAATTGGCATGGCTTCCTCGAAGGCCATTCTACTCCAAGAGCATGAAAAATTTGGAGTTAATCAACGGAGGCTGTCTATCGAAGAAGAGGATCAACAATCTCAACAAGGTTGCAATTATTCCGAAAGACAAACCGTCAAATCTTTGAATGGGACCGTAATGGATCGAAGTCCTACAAGGCCTTCCTCACAACAACTTCAATTTATATATGGGCCACCGATGATGATATGAGGCCCACTCCTCCAAAAACCACGCCTACAATGGTGAAGGCTCGGGAGAGGAGGCCTAAGAAGGCAAAACAGCCTCCATGACTGTTTTCGGAAGATGAGTCGATGTGAAGGAGCGTCGATCGACCGATGAAGACAAAGATCGTGAAAATCGACAGCAAAGCTTCTCAAGTTGAGAGCTCGCTGTAACATTCTCCGAGGAAGGAGCAAGAGACTAACAATCTCCTTCTCCTCAAACTCGAAGTTGATTCACCATCGGATGCCATCGAAGCATGTTTCTCCTTCTTCTTCCCCGCCGCGAACCTGAAACTACATCATTCGCGAACCGTAAAGCTACCTGTTGCAGAGCCGGACGTAATTGCTTCGACAAACGTAACCTCAGAGGTCGAGCCAATCACCAACTTCCGCTTACTCAAGCACCACCAAAACCCTCTACATCTCATCAACCGGAATCTTGTCGATCCGAACAAATAATTCTCGAGTCCAGATCATCCAAGACCATCATGGGAAAATGGTCGATGCAAATTGAACGAGATATTGATGCGATGTATCCAGAGTTTGGTAGCCCATCCCGTTATCGAGAGGAAGTTATGGAGATCCTCACCGAAAGATTAAAAGCTTCTCGATTTTATGATGATTATAGAACAGATGGGAGGTCCGATAAATTTGCGATTTTGATTTCGATATGAAGAAATCGCTCAATAGATCACCAATGAGCTAATAACTTGAATCAATTAAAGCTCGATCCACAGAAGTGGGGTTGATCGAACAAATTAATCGAGATCGGCCAAGAAGCTCTGAAGCAGATATGCCTATGAAGGATGCGGAGCCGCCGATGATAGTGGAACCGCATAGTTCATGACCAACCATCGGAGGCACAAACAATCAAATTTGACGATAACATTCCTACATCTCACATCACGCTGATCAACTTCGGGAGATCGAGCATGTCTCAAAGATCTCCGAAAGAAGAAGTTGAGGGAGTGATAGTCGATCGAGGCGATTGGCCTCAAAGAAATAAAGATCAAAGGGAATTGGCTATGATTGATTGAGGCAATCAAAGATCGGTTCTCCCAAATCGTGACCACCGTGGTTCGCCGAACTTATAAAATCAGCTTGATGACAAGCTAAAAAGTCGATCAACAACAAGTTTCTTTTTCGATGCTCACCGAAAAGCTAGAATTGATGTAAGAGAAACTTGACAAACTAATTCTTACCTTCTCTATCGCTGTGGAATCTATCAAGACCGAAATGATCTCGAAGGTTCAAAATCTAACCGCTCAAGCTCAAGGTTTATGAAAGATCTCAACAGGCGATATCGATCGACTTTGGATCTCTCGACCTCCCACCTCTTGCTTTTTTGATCAAACCAAAAAGGGGAAGGACAGAGTGAGAAACCAACCGACACGGATCGTAACAAGAAGACCTGATTCGAGAAGGTTGAATCTTATGGACAAATATTGCACTATCGAATCTTTTTTTGCTAACTAAATTTGAAAAAGATGGAAAAGTCAAAGCGGTCTGCCGGACATCACAACTTGTACCATCCTACTCGGACTAAGAAAGTCACAAGAAGCACAAACAAAGCCGATAAGAAATCGGGCCGAGAACCGCTCCAAAGAGCATTGAGAAAAGAAGCCCGAATAAGTGAAGAAGAGAGAAGGGCGAAAAATCAGACAGTAAGATCCAAGAAGAAATTCAGACCTTTGGAAAATCTGTACGCAAACAAAAGAAGAGTTGATGAGATCATTCCAAAAACGGGCCGACACGCCGATAGGTTTGAGGAATGGAATAAGATCAAGTGAATGGCTTCGGATGCCTTTTTGTTCTTGGTCTTGTTCCACAAGAAGAATCTCCAGATCTTTCAATTCCTCAACTGGTTGGAAAACAAACATCCGATTTTTCAAGTATCGGAAAATGAGGCCAAAATAATCAATGAAAAAATATCTCGCCAAGAGTATGATCGTTGGATTACTAGATGGCTCATTTCGACAGACCGACATTTCAGAGATTCTATTTTGACATCCCGAGCAAAAACGAACATAATCGATCCTCAAAGAGACCAATGATGTCAAATGGAAACTATATCGATTTTACCTCAAGAACAAAGAGAGATGCCGAAGGATACAAGCCTAAAAAGAGTGAAGAATCGTAAGACTTCTCAGGATCGGTTGTTTTTAAATTCAAACTTTTTCGATGTAATATGTAATCGACAAATCTAATGAGAAAAGTTTATTTTCCGATCCTAAGACAAAATCTCATTGTCTTCGATTATGTGGTTCTTTACTATTCCTGTGATTGGTTTCTCAAAGTGTTTTGGTTTCATCAAAAAGGGGGAAATTGTTGGGAAATTTAGAGTTTTGATGAAAGTTCTAAAAACACATGTAATAGGACGGTCGGAATTAAATCGAACCGATGTTTATATTACCGTTTATAGAATACCAATTGATAATTATTGTATAGAACAAACCGATGTAATAGATAGGTCACATATTGAGGAGGAACCTCAATATGTATAAGTCGATCCAAGATCCAAAGAACGATATCCCACAGGGTAACGCAAGAGAAGAACGAAGATCGATCGATCCGATAAAGTCGTATCTCACCAAGTCATGAAACTCAAACTCGAATACTTGAAGATCGGATGACTTCGGAAGATCGGACACAAAGACCTACATCACCGTAAGTCCGCTAGTTTTAAGTCAACCCGGCACGAAGACTCCATCAGTTCGATCGACTTTGGTCGATAAGGTCATTTCACGGTGAAAATCGATGTTTCACCTAATCATACGTCGATGATCTGAATAAGAAGAATGTCAACCTTAGTTGGAAGAACACCGAAAAGTAGGCTCGTTAACCAATAAGAACGAGACACGTATGATCGGAGCCAAGAATTACGGATTTGGTGCCGCTTTCTCTAACGGCTATAAAAGACACTATTCACGCTTTTCGACCATGCCGTTCTCAAGACGCCACATCAATCTCGCAAACCTACCAAATATAGCCCGAAATTCAAATTGCTCTCCAACGGCTCTTTTGATTTTGAGGTCTATAAATATGGGATCACACTTCAGAGAGTGAAGATACTAAAACCCCAAACGATCAAGAAGCTCAAGCTATAATCGATTTCGCATCGAAGAACACTTAACTAGAAGATTATTTTATTAAGTGTTCATCCCATAAGTTTCTTAGCATAGAAATCTTTTCATCTAACCGATAGCTACCTTAAACACTAGAAAAGATTTCATAGTTGGAACCAAAACAATCTTATCCAAACCCAAAGTTAGGTTAAGTTGTTTAGCAAGATTTCAGACTAGGGTTTCTAGTTCTGATTTCTGGGATCGGTTGAGTGAGAACTCTTTAAATATCTGTTGGTGTACTGTGTTGGACTAACACAAAAATCTAAGTCCAGTTGGTTTAGTTGGTGCCCCTTGTGATAGGGAAGAGTGGACGTAGGACTGGTTTGTCCGAACCACTATAAATCTTATGCGCCTTTACCTGCTTTGATTAACTGCTTACACATTCACACAACTATTAAAGCTACATACATATTCTAAGTTAAGATCAGTTTGCACCAAGCTTCTGATCTGATCAAGTTTGACACTTTAGTCAACTAGTTAAAAGACTGACTTTGGAATCTAATTTATTAAAACTGGTTTTTCACACGGGTAAAACTTAGCTTCCGCACAAATCAGTTAAACTGATAGATACCGAACTGATCTGCCTTCAGGCGATCAGTAAGTTAGATATCAGTCCAAACTGATTCACTTACACTCTGATCAGGCTAACTACCATCACACCTGATCCGCACAAAAAGTTTTCAGAAGTCTATTCACCCCTCCCCTCTAGACTTCTGCCCTCACAAAACCCGTTCGGGACCTACATAAGTGTCAATGTTTTTAGTGGTAAAGTAGCTATGACATAATTTTACAGGTATCCATGGAAAATATCAACGACAAAGTATCTATGTGTGACAAAGCAATATTAGCATTAATAACATGAATGTTTATTTGTAGTATTTAATTTAAATTAACTTGGCCCCACTGAGTGTGCTTGAATACTCACCCATTTATTTAACATTTTTTAGATTTAGGAGTTGTTGGCGGGGAGAGGCGATGGATGATAATATTTGGTGTCATAAATCATTTGAAAACATTGAACCAATTTAGTTTCTTTATCAAGTTTTAAGAAATTAAGTTTTCATGAGTTAGAATGTGTTGGTAAATTTGATATTTTAAATTTAATTTCTTTGAGATGTTATTTGACCTTTAAAGTCTTCCGCGGTTTGTCAAGTGAATTATTGTGAAATAAATTTGTAAGCTCTTCTTCTTATGTTAAAACTTTAGTTCACGTACTTTAATTTTAAATATTTAGGTGTTTTACGAAAAAATTACTATAGCGAAAAATGGGGCGTGGCACCAAGTCCGCTCATAATTATCCGAGATAGCTATCACGATCTCGTCTCCATCATTCTCACACTCTTTGAAACAATTCATCCTCGAATCGAAACTGATCTCGTCTCCAGATGAATAAAGTATAACCATCAAATAATTGAGCTCAAAAATGTCATATGTTCGGGTGTGGCCCAAAATCTTGAGGCGATAGGATGAAATTTGCATAGTACTGCCAATGAAATTTATAGTACTGCCAACAAAATAACATTTTCATTAATTATAAAAAAATAAAAATTATTGTGTGAGTCAAAACCTTCATCATCGTCGAGGCATGGTTCATTATACACCGTATCAAGACCCAAAAAATTTGCATTGTAAATATTTTCCATATCATAAATTTTGCACAGGTCGTCTTCAGGCTCGACATTGAAAATGGGATGCATATAATCAAATATTGATTGCTCATCATGCCCATCATCATAAATAGGTGGCTCGAAAATGGGAGGCACAAAATCAATTGTATGTTTGTTTTGAGCTTGAGGTGGATGGGGCAAATCCGGATGGGGAAAAAAAGTGGATGTGAGAAATCATGTGAATAGTAATCACTTGTTTATTTTGGGTTGGATGTAGTAGGGATGAATGAAATTTTATATCAAATCAATATTTTTTAATGATGATAATGTATTATTTTATTATTGTTTATTAATAGGGTAATGATTGTGTTAATGGTAATATATAAAAGTTAATATTATTATATATAATTATGTGATAAATTATATAATTATTTAATTATAGGTGGCTCAATAGTATTTTGATCAAATAAAAAAATTAAGTTATTATTGATTTAATCTTGGCTAGCGAGGTTAAAATTAAGTTATAAAAAAGTATCATATCTCTTGCTGTAAGTATATCTATATCTATATTGGTATTCCCTTCAAAAGAAAAAAATATATTTATATTCGTATTTAATATATTTTTGGTGGATTTTATTAATTTACAAAACGGTGAATTTATATCCATGCATATTGATTTAATGATATTACTGGTGATGGTGCACATGTACTGTGTACTTATTTAAAACAATTTTATATCAATTTGGAATAATTTTTATGTATTTAAAAAAATATATTATATTAATTTGATGGTGTATTATAAAATAAAAGAGAGTGTAAATACAATATATATTTAATATGAAAATATAAAGTTGATATTATCGATATTGAGTTATGTGAAAATAGTGGTGCAAATATATAATATAAATGAATGTGTATTTGAACGAATGATGAGATGTAAAAATCCAAAAAATGGACGGGAGGAGACTCATCCCCCATTCGGACCTCCCCTGCTAAAAGCAAACACCCCCTTACTGACTCATCATCATTATAAATAGTTGGCCTATTATAATATTCAATATTCTTGTCAGACTCACAATTCTCGTTGTCCAACTCCAAACCAAAAGGATCATCATCTTTAAGAAGTCCCCGAATATATTCAAGAAAATTTGCAGGCCCAGGCTGCCCATTTTGTCCAACGTGCATCGGCTCCAAAACTGTTAATAGAATCACAAGGCTCAATTTGGTACATACTACTCCTAAGCCCAACATAATTACTAGTTAAATTAGAAGACTCGTTTGCACCAAGAGACTTACTCATCCAAAAATCCTCCTCATGAGCCCACTAAATTGTGAAATATTTATGAAAATCCTATTCCACCCTTCTCATTTTAAATTTAAAATATCCTTGTAAACCAAATTTCCCCATAAACAATCCACATTGTCGTCACCGTCCAGCTGCCGCCCACCGCTACCATTGGCGGATCCAATGGGATACATGGGGATGGGGTATAATTGTACCAAAATGAAATGTACCCCTTTCTATAATTAAAAAAAAATTATATTTTATTATGTATAATTAAAAAAAAAATACATAAATGTATTCCTAAATATTAAATCTTACTCAAATGTATTCCCAAATTTCAAATCATAGATCCGCCAATGACCGCTGCGACAGTCGCCCACTACTACCGCCACCGTCAACCACCAATAATTCTGTAAAAATATCTTGAGGTTGGGTGTGGGCACTTGAAAATCTGAGAAAAGTGGAGGGAGGAAATAGAGGTGTTGGGCTTGAGAAATTGGGGGAGAGAGAAAGGGGTGGAGCAGCACTCGCTACGTTGGTGGCGCGGTGCGGTGCGACTGCGGTTCTGGCAGCGTGACATGAAAAGCGGGTCTGGCAGCGGGGCTGGCGGCGGCCAAATGAGCATTCACGTATCAAAGAAAAAATGGCCTTTAGAAGCTTTCATTAGAAGAAAAATCTGGTCATAAATGGTGTTGATTAATGAAAACAAAAATAACAGGGGATGAATGGGGAAGGCGAAAACAGGGGGAGTGATGATAGTTTTTTTTTATTTCTTAGCAAAAGGATATAATAGGTAATACATAGTTTGTAAAGGTGTATCTACTATGTTGGGGGTGTGAATAACCGAACCCGAGCCAAAAAACGTCGATCTTTGCTTGGGGAATTAAACACTGGCCCAGTATCAAGATTCCTATCCGCAAGCCCATTCCATAGAAACCCATTTCCTGCGTGAAGAACGCGTCGCCTGGTTAGGGCATCCGAACCAGAGTGGCAGCTATCTGCAATTTCCATGGAAGGCAGAACGATGCGCGGTGGTGTGCGAGGATTGAGGACGGCGTGCGGAACACAACCGACGGTGGTGCCTGTGGCGTTAAAGGGGGATAGCCGGTGGCTCAGGACCTCTGTTGTGGTCGGTGGTGGTTCGAAGCGCAGGCCCTGGTTCGAACCAGAGGCTGCGGATTGGTGGAGTGTCGGTTCTGCACGCTGACGAACGGCCACGGCGGTTGGGCGCGACGCTGAGGATGGAGCGGCGCAGACGGTCTTCCGACGGGAGGACTCCGATACATGTGAGGACGCGCACCGCCGCGGTGCCGATTGGGTGACAGTGACGGTAATGATGCGTGAAATCCGATGTTGGCCAATCGGACAGGCGGCGGCAGGGGCGCGCCGGGTGCAGGAAACTCACGGGTTGCGGTTGCTCGATCCTGAAGCAACTGAACCACTATAGCTAAGTACTGTTGTGACAAAGTATCCAATCGATCGAGAACTGTATCACGGTTAGCCTCTCTGTGAGGCGGCATCGGACAAGAGCGTTGCCAAAACTCTACACCAACTTATGCAACGGGCATATGGAATGAACAAATAACATCTTCTAAGATATGTTGATTCAATAATTGAATACCGTAAAATAGGCAAATATGGAAAACTCTTTTTCTTAATTCATCATTCAACAATAAAAAACTTACAAGACTGACTCTTAAATAGACTTAAAAATCTAATTAAAAGATTAACATAAATATATGAAAATAATCAAAATAAATCAAATCTAATAAATTAAAGATCCTAATTAAAACTAATTCTCTAATAATCTTAATTATCCACGTCCGCTCATAATTAATTATCCGAGATAGCTATTGTCTCCATCACCAATATTTTTTGTCGATTTTGAAAATTGTCGACCACAATGGCTGACAAAACAAAGAGTCAGCCATATTTGACCAACATTTTTGCAATTTATGGTTGCAATTTTTAACATTAAGCAAACAAAATTCTATATGTATATCATTTAAATGTACGTACAAAATGCATAATTTTTTTTTTTTTACAAAAAATTTAGGGTTAAGAAAATTTTTTAGGGTTAAGGGTTAGGGTTTATGCTTCTTCAAATTTGAAGAATTTTAGAGGGTTAGGGTTTATGCTTCTTCTTCAAATTTGAAGAATTGTGCAAATGGATTGAGAAAGACGATCTACATGTGTTTAGACTTTTAGGGTTAAGGTGTATTGTGTAAAAGAGGTTTTAAAATTTTGATAGATAAATATACCTTTAAGAATATCTTAATCTATTTACATTAGAGCATTTTGAATATAAAATTATTTCAGATAGGTAGAGCGAAAATTCATATGTTATTAATCTCGACGTCAAGTTGAATACCACCCTTTATATTTTTTTTTAAAAACAAACAAGCATTATAATATTTTATACAAAGAGAGCAACGATTGCCTTGTGGCATCATTTATTAGTCTAAACAAGACGTGAAACTTATTTGTTATCTATGAAGTGAAGAAATGCAATTGGACAATATGCTCTCACTCATACCCCATAGAATAGAACTTGCAAGTTTCATTGGGACTAAATAATATTCATATTCCATCGCCATGAATATTTCAAGATCACTTAATTCACTCTAAAAATTATGCAAAACGAGAGCAACAAATTTACCAGCAAAACAACCTCAATAGATTTGTCATTAAAGATTTAAAACCCATTAGCTGAATCTAAATGCAACCCAAGAGCATACTAATTTCTCAATGTCGAATAAACCTACGCGAAGAACAGAGCACAAAATATCATTAGAGGAACATATTTTCACCAAAAAAATGCCACTTGTAATGTATTGATGTTAGAGGTATCAGATATTTTTTTAGACAAGAGCCATAACTTCTATCGTATTCTCTTCCACTAATATATGTATAACTTCACCATTTTGAAGGCTGCAAGAACAAGGAACTCCAGAGAAAAAGTGTTATGATATAAACCGCAGTTGTGAATGCATCAAACCAGAGAGAAGCCGGAGCATGAGAATGAAACATCATTGACAACTCAGTTTCAGATATATGACGATGCTTTCGTTCAGCTATTCCATTCTGTTGCGGTGTATAGGGGCAAGGAATACAATGATGAATGACGTGTATTAACAAATTCAGTTCCACCATCACTTTGAAATACTTTAACCGTGCTAAAAAAATAAGTTGCATACAAATTTATGGAAGCACACAAGAACATCAAAGAATTCAGATTTAACACGTAACAGATATATCTAAGAAAATCACAAATAATCATCAACAAATGTAGCATAATTGTTGACGTTGTGGAGATGTTGTTTCACATGTTGATCTGAACAAGATAGTAATTTGCCCTTTCTTCTTGCACTAACTTCGATTTGTTAGATGTTCTTGTTATATATTTCTTACACGGCAGGTTGACGACATGGTAGTTTATTATGTCAAGTGGAAGCCTTTGTACATAAGGCTTTCTTTGTTTGGAGTGAAATGAGGTGAATCTCAAAGGTGATTTTGATTTGGGGTTTGTTGGGAGATGAATTTAATAAAGAGGATTTTGATTAGATCTCAAAACCCCTGAGTATGACATGTTCAGGATAATCTTGATAGTTGAGTCAGGATTCAGTTTTAGAGTGTTCAGGATGCTATCTGCACAATGTATAGTCAGCAGATATAGATCAGGTTAGATTCTGAAGACTCTGAAGACTCAGTAAGTTTCTGAGGAAACTGAAGTTTCAGTATGAAACTGAAGTTCTGAAGTTTCAGTATGAAACTGAGAAACTGAAGACTCAGTGAGAAACTGAGATACTGAAGACTCAATGAGAAACTGAGATACTGAAGACTCAGTAAGAAACTGAGAAACTGAAGACTCAGCATGAAGACTCAGTATATCAGTCAGTAAATCTGTGAAGACTCAGAAGACACTGAAGACTCAGAAGACTCTGAAAACTCAGAAGACTCTGAAGACACAGAAGACAGAAGACTGAAGACAAAGGATACTGAAGGCACAGTAATTACTGAAGACTCAGTAATGTACTGAATGCTCAGTATAAACCTGAATGTTCCGAGGCACTGAAAATATCTATCTGAAGGATGCAATACTGAGAAGAACGCGATTCCTTAGAAAAATAGATATTGCCCAAGACATTCCCATGCAGACAAAAGGAACTAAGACAAAGTGTTGTTAAGGTTATATCACTCAGAGATATTGACCAAAAGAGCCGTTGTGTTTATCTACTTAACTGAAGATAACAACCAATCAAAAGAAGACAACACTGTACTTTACTGACACTGAAAGCGACAGGTCACTGTAGCATGTCAGTAGTACTATGTTCCAGACTGCAAAAAGTGATGACCAGCTACATGAAAGGCTGTTTGCCTAAAACGTGCTAGGGAGTTTCAAACCCTAAATATAGCCGTTCATCACACACCATAAGAGGAAACTCATGGAGCAATCTCTTCCAACGGATAGTTTTTCAAGAGTGACCTTGGTACCTGCCTATAAATACTTGTGACCATCTACATTGAAGGTTACGGGAAATTTGTAAGCAACTCAAGAGCTCAAACTTATTATTGCAAGTTGAAGCACTCGAAAACCGAAGAATTTTCCAAGTGCTTTATATCTAAGAGAGCTCATTCACTAAGTCTAGCTTGATAAGATATATCCAAAGCTTAGTCGAGATATCCTAGCCTTTGCATTGTTCTTAATTGTAAAGGATATCTCATCCTAGTTGGAAACCAACCAAGAAACCCCAAACCCTTTGTAAGGTAGTTTGAGTGTGATTGTTGGTGAGATTGGAGTTGTAAAGAGTTAGTAAACTACATTGAGGTAGTCAGAAAGCTCTAGAGAAGAAGTGAGTAAACTATCTTGGATAGTCAGAAAGCTTGTGTGTGTTTTGAGTTAGTAAACTACAGGGGTAGTCGGAAAGCTCAAAATAGAAAGGTTAGTAAACTACAGAGGTAGTCAGAAAACCTTAGGAGGTGATTAGTGAATTTCTCTGAAGAGTCAGAGAGAGTGGACGTAGGAGCTTGAGTCTCTGAACCACTATAACTTGCTGTGTTCTTTGCTTTCTGTAGTGCTTTGATTAACTGTTGCATGCCTTTAAACTGAAAGCATATTTTCACTGATACTCAGTTGGAATCAATCCACTGAAGTTGCATATAACTGAATCACAGCCTAATCACTATTCCATTAAAAGGAAGGTTTTCAGCAAAGTATAAAACGAGTATAAACTTAGGGCCAACCATTCCGCACATCTGAGTAAGCTTTTCAAGCAAGCTCAGTATCTCTGAAAACTCTGGATCAGTTGGGATTATCTGAGGTATCTGAAAGAAGCTCAGGATCACTGTCTCAGGTAGACTTTGACTCAGGGCGATTTGTGCTTCTCAGGACCAAATCATCAGGACAACCTGACCTCAGTAAAGAAAAGTTTTAAAATCACTGAACACGTGTATTCCCCCACCCATACACGTGTAAGACTCGTTTGCACCGGGACCAACAAGTGGTATCAAAATAAAAGGAATTTAAATTTAAAATTTTAAAAGACGCTTTACTTAGGATTGTACTATGAAATCTGCAAAGTACATCGTGAAGAGACAGAGCTTTGACATCCTCAAGTCACAAAGAAAGGCTACGAACAATGGTCCTAAAAAGGAAACTAGCCATGGATATACGACACGAACTGATTGGACCACTGGCCAAACATAATGAGGAGAAAGAGAATACATCAAGACAGGGCTAGAGTGAAAACAAGATTACCGGCATCCCAGGTCTTCATCTAATTGTGGAAGAGGGAGGTGAGCTTCACACCCAAGAGAATTTGTAAATTATATTATAAAAGTGTATTAGTAGTGATAAGTGAAAGACATGACTTACATTATAAAAATGTATTAGCAATTGAATGGTTGGATCTATAAATATAAAATTAGTTTCGCACTGAACAAGTTTCACAGGAGACAGACTCATTATTTTTCAAAAGTAAGTATGAATTAAATTTTAAATTGAATATTTACATAATGTATAAAATTGCCGCACACAAGGCCCCCTTAAAGTTAAGGCTATGGTTA
This sequence comes from Stenogyne calaminthoides, assembly GCA_037126765.1. Taxonomy (NCBI): domain Eukaryota; kingdom Viridiplantae; phylum Streptophyta; class Magnoliopsida; order Lamiales; family Lamiaceae; genus Stenogyne; species Stenogyne calaminthoides. The sequence continues at coordinate 38,727,763 of JBBCBC010000001.1, read as the reverse complement.
ATAATGCACGAGTTTTTATGGAACTTTCATCAACTCTACACACTCATTTTAACTTTTATATTTTGTTCAAATCACACATTGTGAACGGTCTATTTTACATTTCATAGATCGATCAGTCTTGCCAATTTTTTAAACTATCAACCATTCTTGTCGATTTTGAAAAATGTCAACCACATTGACTGACAAAACAAAGAGTATGCCATGTTCGACCGACATTTTTGCAATTCTGGTAGCAATTTTTAACATTAAACACAAAAAACTCTATATGTTTATCATTTAAACGTACGAAATGCATAAAAAACTTACAAAAACTCTACATATTAATAATTTGATACGAGTCTTCAATAGGTAGGAATGTTAGAGAGTTAGGGTTTATGTTTCTTCTTCAAATTTTAAGACTTGTGCAAGTAGGTTGGGAAAGACGATCACTTATACTGTACCAAACATCTGACTGCATTTTCCAACTGAAATGGAATATTACTACCAAAATAGAATTCTAAATCCAGAATAGTCCTAAGAAGACTAATTCCCAAGCCGATACTTGACATGTACCTCCTCTTCCAGGTCCATCACAAGGAAAACGAAATCCAAGATGTGCTTTATTTGGTATCAAACGCGAGTTGAGAGCAAAGAGAACACCTTTTAGGAGTATCAATACCGTGACATGAATCGTAAATGCGTGGATATGATGTACCAAAAAACCCACGGTTCCTAACGGAATAGGTAAAAAAGCCACTTTACCGCCCGGGGTTAAGGTGTATTGCGTAAAAGAGGTTTAGTTTTTTTATCTAAAGAGAGCAACGATTGCGTTATTGCATCATTCATCGGTCTAAACAAGATGTGAAATCTCTATCACCCGTTGTTATTTGTTATCTATGAAGTAAAGAAATGCAGTTGGACAATATGCTCTCACTCATACCCCATAGAACTTGGAAGTTTCATTGGATTAAAACCAATTCATATTCCTCCATACTGGATATTTCAAGTTCACTAAATTCACCCAAAAATTATGACAAATGAGAGCAACAATTTACCAGCAAAACAACCTCAATAGATTTGTCATTAAAGATTTAAAACCTATAATCTGAATCTAAATGCAACCCAAGAGCATACTAATTTCTCAATGTCGAATAAACCTACAAACGCGAAGAACAGAGCTCAAAATATCATTAGAGGAACATATTTTCACCAAAAAATGCCACTTGTAATATATTGATGTTAGAGGTATCAAAAAGGATTTCCTTTGGAAAAGAGCCATAACTTCTATCGTATTCTCTTCCACTAATATATGTATAACTTCATCATTTTGAAGGCTGCAAGAACAAGGAACTCCAGAGAAAAAGTGTTATACAACAGATCTTGAAGCTCCCAAATGATTCAAAATAGAGCACAAATCTCAGCCCATATTTACAGTGTATCCCAGCTCGGAATGTTGGCACTCGCCTCGTTCACTGCTTCGACAAGCCTCACCTGTAGCAACAATATTGTTATGCCATTTTACTGTATATCTCGAATATATACACTAGTTGAGGCTTTTTTTTTAAATGGTCTCATAACTTGTCGATTTTCCAATTTGAGTCTCAAAAATGAAACTTTTTTTATTTAGTCCCAGTATTCAAAATATTGTCCAATTTTGACAAAAATCGGCAGAAAATTGAAAACGAGTGTCATTTTATGTCACCATAACTTTTATGTCACGGTTGGGGGCATGGGGGCTTTGCTTTACATTTTTCTTTTATAAAATACAATTAATATATATATTTTTTTAAAGTGTACCTCCAATTTAAAGAATGTTTTTAAGAAATTAGATTCAATGAATTTAAGTGTAATTATAATATCATCTCAATACTACATATTTTAGTATTATTCGGTGAGATTTTAAGTATTATATATTTCCATCTCAAACTCATTTACCCATTTATTTTTTACACGGGTTCTAATGTAAGAGTTGTTTATTAGTATTTAAAGTGAGAAAACGACTTTTCGTTTAGAGTATTGTAATCTTTTCTACTTTATTATTAATGTATATATGATTTTTTGTGGGTAAAAGTAATGACATGAGATGTAATTTAGAGACGATGGGACGGGATAATATGATTTTTTGTGGGTAAAAGTATATGATCCTAAAAAAGGAAACCAGCCCATGGATATACGACAGGAACTGATTGGACCACAGACCAAACATAATGAGGAGAATGGAGATCATGACAAGAGCCATAACTTCTATCGTATTCTCTTCCACTAATATATGTATAACTTCACCATTTTGAAGGCTGCAAGAACAAGGAACTCCAGAGAAAAAGTGTTATACAACAGATCTTGAAGCTCCCAAATGATTCAAAATAGAGCACAAATCTCAGCCCATATTTACAGTGTATCCCAGCTCGGAATGTTGGCACTCGCCTCTTTCTCTGCTTCGACAAGCCTCACCTGTAGCAACAATATTGTTATGCCATTTTGCTGTATATCTCGAATATATACACTAGTCGAGTTTTTTTTTTCTTTAAATGGTCTCATAACTTGTCGATTTTTCAATTTGAGTCTAAAAAATGTAACTTTTTTTATTTAGTCCAAGTATTCAAAATATTGTCCAATTTTTACCCGAACCGGAAAATTGAAAACGAGTGTCATTTTATGTCACGTGAATGTCCAATTTTGGCACACCATAACTTGTATACTTTCCAAAATTTGCCCCAAATTATATCATCAAGTGAAATTCTTGTGACATAAAACAACAATGTTTTTAAATTTTCAACGATTTTGAGGCCAAAATTGGACAATTTTTCAAATTTTGGGGCTAAATCGAGAATGTTAACTTTTTGGCAATCAAAATTGGATAGTAGACAAGTTATGTGACCAAAAATCTTCTTAACTCTACACTTGTCAATTATAAACCTTCATATTTGATAAGAGGAGACATTTTATAAGAATTGATACATAGCTGAAAGGAGTAGAGGTGCAAATGACCACTTTTTGGGGATCAAAATTAGACAGCTGAAAATTTATGAGACCAAGAAACTGTCAGGAGATATGTCATGAGATCACAGAACTTGTCGCATTTTTCTTTCTAAAACTGGAACGTGTGCATAACCACCTTCAAATAAGATTCTACAGCATCGGGATCACCTGCAACGTGCCATTTTATGTCAAATATATAATAAGGGTCCGTTTGGTATAATTAGGGAATGATAATGATAATAAGTATCATTGAGGGGTCAATCACTATAAGTTATTTCCATTACCCCCAATCAAGCGGGCCCTAAGTTCTTGAAATATTTAATCGGAAAAAAGAGTGTCCAAGTGTTGAACAATAAGTATATCTCAATAATATTGCGTGTAAACCAACCGTATTTTGCAACTAATACTATATAGTGAAAAAACTAATACCTTTTAATGAAGCAACTAAGATTGTCGAGTGAATACATTTTTAATGAAACAATTAATAGTGCTCAAAAATTAATACACACAACATACAAATCAATTGCACGGTATAACTGGTTTACACAAGACTTTGCTTAATATTTGCAAGTATAACCATAGTCTTATCGGTTAAGGGAATAATGTTTTTTAGGCCAATAACTTGGGGTTGTGTTTAAAGGATAATAATTTTAGGTGCTTGAAAATGTGGGACAATATGTTTTAAAATATATAGATACAACATAATATATTTAAAAATGTGTAAATGTAGGACAATCAAGCCCGATTAAACCCAAATCTTATTCTTCCAACAATCTTAACCATTAGTTTTATTAGAATTGATCTTATACTTCCAACAATCTTTCTAGGATAAAAAAAATATACACCATATTTATAGTTTTTGTAAAAAATAATAATACAGTATTACATTATTAATTTTATTTTTTATTAAATATTTTAAACATTTATATATTTTGATTCAATCAATTTACTGACCGTCATATTTTTATTGTTAAGCTATAAATGATATGTATTATTAAATGTAATATATTTTTAATTGTTTAACATATCGACTTTTAAGAAATTTAATTAATATTATTTTTATAATATAATTTTATATTTAACTCTTGTAATTTGTGGGATTATAACCTGGTTAATTTATAAATTCTTTTCAATTGAATGAGAATTTTTTGGAGAGAGATGAGGGAGGTCGAGAGAAGGGTATTTTAGTAAATGCATTAATTGAATTTAATCACATTCATTAACGTTATGATAGAAAAATTCAATCTATATCCTATGTTTTAAAAAGTGGATCGAATCGGTCGGTCGGACCGGTCCGACCGCTATTCGGCAAGGCTTCCGAACCGTTTTGATGCTTTGGACCGCACGGCGATCAACCCGTTCACGAACCGGTCAAAATCATGAAAAACGGTACGAACCGGCGACCGGTTTGCCGGTTCGATTTTTATTTTGAAAAAAAAAAAAAACTGGACCTTTTCGAAAATCTAACCGGCAGCTGCAAACACTCCTCCCTCTGATGGCGGCGAACTCTTTATGCACCACAATATCTCATTTACTCATCTGCTTGCCGGAAATTATGGCTTCTGCAAAGTTTTCTTCATCGCTTTTTCTTCCGTAGAGAAACTTATTACTTAGGTAAGCTGTTAAAAACTCAAAGTAAACTCAAAGTGGGTGGGGAGGGAGGTGGAAATTATTTACTTGCACAGGTAGGGTTTTGGCCTTTTGGGTAGATACTAGATAAGGTAAAATATAACTTAATTTTTATTTTTTGTCTTAATCTGATTGGCCCAAGTATTATCAATTGGGTTGATCTATTGTAGGGCAAGAGCCTAATGGGCTGGATACATAATGTTAATTAAATTTATGATGTAACAATATAAAATTTTAATTAATAATAAATGAAAATATATAATTTATATATTTAATTATATATTGCGTAATTATGACGTCATACCGGCTCAACCGCTTTAAAAACGGTCAGACCCGATTGGACGGTCATACCTAAAGCGCTAAGGTTGCCCGGTCCGATTTCCGCTTCCGCTTCCGCTTTTAAAACATAGTCTATATCCCCCTATTTCGTCACACTTTATTTTATCTCCTCTAAATCTTGTTTTCAAATTAAGTAAACGGAGCCTTTTGTAAATCACCTCTCATCCTTTATTTTCATAACATAGTCAAACCATCTTGGATTCTTGGTTACAATTTGAATTAAAAAAAAAAAAAACTTGTATATATCACATTTAATTTAAGTTAGCACAACATAAACCATGCCTATATATAAAACCACAAAAAATAATTAATAATACAAAAATTGATGATACGGAATCAGAGCCTCAACAGTTAGGACTAATTAAGCCATGATCATGTACGCAGCCATAATGGATACCATCCATACACTTGACTTGATTGGAAATACTTGACCGGCGGCGGTGGTGGAGTTCCAGATCCGGGAATTGGGGCTGGGGTTGGCCCGTCAACAATGGATACACTGATGACGAGCTTCATCCCGACCTTGCAATCCCCACCAACGCCGCTAATGTACCACTTCTTTCCTGGCCCCGTAAGAGGAATCACGTCGTTCCCACTCGTGAACATCTTGGATGTTTTGTTTGAATAGGTGCAACTTTTGAATTCGGTTGTGTTCACTCTTATCACGTTGTGAGTTTTCGGTGTGTACATGAACACTGCACCCATTAACATCAAATATCATTTACTGAATTAACAAGGGGTACTAATAGTAATAGTATTAATTAAAACAGTAAGTCATTTTCAAATGAGACATTCTGACGTCGGATAAATTCAAATTAATTTATTATATCGTTAATTTGCTTAATTATCCTGTTCCAATTTTTTTATTATAATTGATTTGATTGATAAAATTTTAACCTTTTTTTTTTTTTTGTAAGAAGTTTTACACCAATTGGTCCAAAATATTAAGAGGGGAAAATAGTTAAAAGACTTGTTTTCTTCAATTATTAGACATTATTTACAACAATAATATTAAAAATGTCGCACATGGAAGACAACAGTCTAACTTGAATGTCTCAAATTGAGATGAACCAACTAACCGTGTATGCCTCATGTGAGGTCAAGATTTGGGCTGGAAATTTGCGACATTTTATTTTTCAATAAAAACTGTGCATTGAGGAATTAGGAATATCCAATTCAAAGCATGAAATGATCCAATATATAATAATGTCCTTGAATAGTTACATGGAAAAAAGACACAAACGTATACCAATATTGTGAGATGGGATTTGTTATTTTAATTTCTAATAATTGATGAATTTTAATCAGTCTCACCTAATATGATATCACAAGACAACACTTCTTATAAATGGCTAAGTCTGGTATGCGTTCACGTACGTACACTATGCATTCATAGTGTATTTTAAAATCGTGCAACTTGTTATATTAAAATATGTAATTTATTTACCGCACCGCCAAGTTGAAATTGTAATTTATTATTCGACATCCTAAAATTATAGACTCATTCCTTAACTAAATCTATAAGGAAATATCTTCATAACCCTCTTGACCCCCCACCATATAATCAGAAGCCAAAGCTGGAGCAACGATCATGGCCATCAACAAACTTCTCAACATCATTATGGAATTCATTAATTTGGAATGGATTTTCTATACTTTTGATTTTCTGTTGATTAACGAAGTTGATAAGTTTGTGTATTTATAGTATTGTCCATGATATGAAAAAATAAAATTGAAGACGTATATGCATATGCGGCCGGCTAAACGCGGCATAATATAATTATTATTAATTAATTTATGCTTCAAGCAAAATCCTGAAACAATGTAAAATGGCATTACAATGTATTTTTGCTGCCTACTTTTTGCTTGTATATATTTGATGAAAAGATAGAGACAACTAGCTAGATATTGATTAATTATTTATAACCTTTTTCTATACGATTTTTACAATAGCTAGCTCCAAGCTTGACGGACGTTGCAGAGTCATGTTTTAGAGAAATATGTTTTCTTATTTTGAAACCGGCAAATAGCAAAAAAATTAATTTACGGATATTTCACCATTTTAAATTTTAGTCACACACTAAAAAGAACGGATTACTAGGGTAAAAAGCAAAAAAAAACATCCACGTGTTTTATAAAATTTGCACAAAACGCCCTTATGTTTTAATAAATATAAAAAATTCCTTAGTATTTTATTAAAGTATGCATAGAATCCACTTCTGTCATTTTTAAACGGCGCGTGCGTATTATTTACCGTTGGTGAGATTGGGTGTTAACTTTAATCTATACAAAATCCATAAATACCACCTGATTTCACAAAATATGCACAAAATCCTCCCGCGTTTCATAAAATACGCATAAAATCCCTTTTGTTTTTAATATATATATATATATATATATATATATACTTACGTATAATAAATTCATCTCTGAATTTAATATGAATTTAATGTGTGTATATATATGTATGAACGTTATTTTGGTGTAATTTTAAGTTCAGGAAATCTTTTTTTTTTTAATTTGATTTATTTGTAGTTTTTATTAATTGTTGAAGTTTTTTTAAAGTCATTTTATTACTTTTTTAGTTTAATGAGTTTTTTAAAATAAAAATCAATTGTAAAATAAATCATTAAGTATATAAAATCACCTAAAATTTATACTACTAATTATTGAAAGCATACCTAATTTCATAACGAAACATAAGCACATAAAAGTCCACCAAACCTTATATCAAATTAGAAAACATAATCAATTGAAAAATATACGTGTAGAGTCACTCTTTTGAATGTGTCAATCTGAAAATTGAATTAGAAATCGAGTAGCTCTCCTGTGAAATATTGCACAAAAATCATATGTATAATATAATATATTAATTTAGTGTTCGCGTATTATTCGATTCTTTAATTAAAAATCTAATATTCATAATATATAATATATTTAATAATAAAAATATAATTATATGCATAAATCCACTAAACATGAAATAATAATTATTTAGGGTGTATATTAATATATTTACTTAAACAATATTGAAATAAAATTATTGTGTCAAATTCTACCAATTCTGCAATTGATCCACAAATTCTTAATTTAAATTTGAGTATTTTTTTAAAAAAAATCTTTCTACATACTTAAAAAAACAAAAATTGATGTTTTTTTTTTCCAAATCGGTTGTTGAATGGATGAGGAGAAAAAGATTGTGCTTAATATATGAAAATTAACGAAAACGTCTTTTTTAAAAAATCATGTGTAGTTCACATGTATAAAATTGAGAAAAAGTTTGGCTTGAAAAATTAGTTCGGTGGTTTAAATGTAATAAAATAATAATTTGTATAATTTAGTGCAACAAAAAAAGTAGTTACGTGGTTTAGATACAATTTCAGTGATAGTTTAGTGAATTTAGTACAATTAAACATAAATATGATGTAAAAGATGCAAAGTTCAAACCTTAATTGTTGCATTTTATTTAATCAAACTACATATTAAAATGTCACATGGATGTCATATATTAACTACAAACCAATAAAAAAATGGCACATTAATACAATAAATGTGATAATTTATCCAAATTAACCTCAAAATGACACATCATCCAAATGAACCACAAGATGACACATCATCAAAATAAACTCTCTATTAGTAATATAGGAGATTTCAGGCAAAACTTTTCAAATCCCGCAAATCTCGTGGGTCATGGCGCGGATTAGGCGGGTCGACGACGTAATATATATCTATAAAAAGGATATTTTTATCATATTTGTGTTGTAGCTTAATGGTTCAAATCTATTGAGAATGTATTTGGTCACAAGTTCAATTCTTATTGAGCACATAATTTTTAAATGTTATTTATTTTTGTCAATTTTTTTGTGTGTTACTATATCTATGTCTTACTACATGAAAAAAGTGGGATACTTATAGAAACAAAATTTTTAAATGTTGTTTATTTTTGTCAAGTTTTTGGTTATACTACATCTATGTGTTGCTACATGAAAAAAGTGTGATACTTATCAAGGATGCAGAAATCGGGTTAGGCGGCCGCCGGCCGTCCCGCTTTACCTAAAATCGGCCCCAAAAATTGGGTTCTCCTCTGGGCGGCGCCTAGGCAGCCAAAGTCGGCCTCATTTCCACCGCCTAGGCGGTTTCTGCAACTTAAAAAAAAAATTGTGAAATGGGAGAAGAGAGAAAGAGGAGAAAAATTCGAGTAACCTAGGCCGCCGTTCTTCCGTCGCGCCACCGCCGCACCCACCTTCCTCGCGTCGAACACCCATCTCACGCTGCCCGCTGCGAAGCGCACGCTACCCGCCATCAGTGTTCGTCGAGATGATTTGGGCCTTGATTTGAGGCGGCAATTTTGCGATTTGTGGTGCTACGATTTGGGATTTCAGGCGGCGATTTTCTCTACCAGCAACTTGGGATTTGTGGTTCTGCATCCTTGCCAGGAAGACGGCGTGAATGAATATTGAATAGAGCTTCACTTTTCTATTATTGGGCTTTGTTATATTTTAATTAGGCCCAGTAGTTATTTCATTTGGGCTTCCAGGAAATAAAATAATAGACCCATGCTCTTTTGTTCTTAAATTAAAAATATATATATATATATATATATATTGGACAAGTCTAGGCGGCCACAAAACATCCGACTTCCGATTTCTGATTTCTACACCCTTGATACTTATAGAAACGCAATGTATTACTACGTGAAATAAAAATTACATTATCATTTTTCAAAAAAAAAAACATTATTATTCTCCTTGTATTATTGAATGAATAATTAAATGTTACTACATTGTTATACTGAAAAAACTTCATACCTTACGTAACACATATTAAAACATTACGTAACACATGAATGTTCATAAGGTAACACATGGGTCACAAGGTAACATGTTGTTGTGCATATGGTAACACATAAGTATTTACATAGGAGTTGGTATGCAGTGAAATTTGTTCATTGTGAAATTGATTTTTTTTTTTTACAGGCACTCTTTTGTAATATAAGTCATACTACTATTTATTAATATAAGTCACACCCTTCAGTTATCGCTACGATACCCTCTGCTATAATATAAATCACACCCTTCATTTTTATGAGTAATATCCTTTATAGTAAAAAGTCACACTCTTTATAGTAAAAAGTCACACTCTTTAGTAATATAGTTCACACTCCTTAACCAGTTTCACCGTGAAACTTGTTCACCCTATACTTTGCCTTTACATAGTATTACGAAAGCATGTATACAGTGTTACATATTACTAAAAAAACATATGTTACTACATGAACAAAAAAATGTTATCATATGAAGAAAAACGTGTTACCACATGAACAAAAACCATTACAAGCGCGAAAAAAAAAAACCTCAATCCAAAATTAAAAGTTTAAAAGAACAACGTGAGAAGAGTGCAGAAGGATACAAGTTTTTGTCTAAGAAATCTATCTGGGTAAACAATCAATCAAATCTTCATTTATGGTAATTAATTAAAGATTTTACATAAACATAAGATTATTTAAGGCTTTTAGATAAGCATCCGTTCAGTCACACTCACTCTTTTATATTCCAGCTTTAAGAAATTAATAAAATTGAACAAAATTCCTGGTTTTTATAAAAGAACAAGAAAGCAAAAATATAGTTCATATTACCGAACAATAAATACAAGAATCCTACATTATATTTCCTCATTACAGAAGAACAAAAAATTAAAAAAGAAAGAAAGAAGAACTCCAGAACAAAAAGAAACAAAACACTATGAGTAATACTCCTGTAAATCAGAAAATCTAATTCAATAAGACCCGTTATGAGGGATGGGTTAACCTGAATTTTCGCCCTTGTGTCATTCCACGCTCATTTGGGTCGTCGCACCGTTGCTTTGGTCATTCCACGCTCATTAGTCATTGTTCTTGTGCCGTAGCATTGCTGCTCTCGCGGTCATTCCATGCTCATTCATCGCTCTTCTCGCGTCGTCAAGCCGCTACTTTCGCGGTCATTCCAACTGTTCTTGCGTCATCGCACGCTGCTCTCACGGTCATTCTAAATGTTCTCGCATCGTCATGCGTTGCTCTCGCAGTCATTCAGTAAAACTCTCACTGTTATTTAAACTAACTCTCACCGTTATTCAGAAAAATCCACACTGTTATTCTGAAAAGCTCTCATTGTTATTCAATAAAACTCTCACTGTTATTCTGAAAAGCTCTCACTGTTATTCAGTAAAACTCTCATTGTTATTCAAACTAACTCTCACTGTTATTAAAAAAAACTCTCACTGTTATTCGGAAAATCTCTCACTGTTATTCAGTAAGATTCTCACTGTTATTCAAACTAAATCTCATAAAAAACCCTCACTGTTATTCGGAAAAACTCCAAAATCGCAAGAAATCAGTCCAGAGAAACCAGAATGCTATTGCACTCTCCTTAATCGCGTCGCTCATGTTACACCTTTTCCATGAAAAAGACCGGCGAGTGAGATCGCCAAAAATGACGAACAATTTTTTTTTTTTAAAAAGATGATACAGGGAAAATGGTAGTTTCCGGTGACGATTTTCAGCGAGGCGTTCGCCCGTCCGATTCACAGAATTTCCGTCGCAATTCGCAGTGTTTTCGTCACACAGAGTTAGTTTCACAGTTGTTGGAAGAGAGGAGAAGGGAAAGAGGGCCAAAACAAAAAATGTGCTCAAATGATATATATTTGCCCCATTTGTAGTGTATAAATTAAGTTTGACCCGAATTCATAGCATCAATTAGGTCTATATTCTCATCCCAAAACATTAAATAAGAATCATATGTCATATTTCATCATCTCTAAACAAAATATAAAATTTATGAAGGAAATAAACATTTACCACTTTGTGATCATTATTGGAGTTGGCTCAAACAAGATAGCACTGGAAAACCGACTGCCGAGATGAAGAACCTGATCGTGAGATGAATACTAATTGCGAGATGAAGAACTAATCATGAGAAGAAGAACGTGAGTTGAAGAGATTGAGAACCTGGTGAGGAGAGTCATAATTTCTCCAAATGAAGGACGACGTACTTCAGTCTAAAAGGGAAATTTAATGGCGTTAATTTTTTAAACAAAATTGAACGAAAAAGGGAGAGTGTATAGAATTTAATAAAACACAATGTAGGTTTGAATACAGTGATGTTTGGTGTTTAGAGGGGGCGGTTGGGGTAGTGGGAAAGTGATTCAATCGGGAAAAGAGGTAGCGATTGTGAACATATACAGTCCATGTGATTTAGCTGGAAAAGTAGAGTTATGGAACTCACTGAAAATTAAAATCCAGAACAGTAACATTGAGTGTTGGTGCCTTATCGGAGATTTTAATGAGGTCCGAAGTAGTGGAGATCGCAAGGGGAGGACAGCTTATCAGGTGAGTTCGTCGTCAAGAAAATTTGGGGATTTCATTGATGGGGCAGAGTTGGTAGACATTCCTTTAAGTGGAAGAAAATTCACGTGGTCCAGACTCGACGGACAATGTTGTAGTCGTATTGATAGAGCCCTAGTTTCCAACTCATGGCTCATGGAATGGGGTACCTGCAGCCTCAGGGGCCTTCCAAAAGGTAGCTCTGATCATTGCCCGATACTTTTACACTACACATTTCAAAATTGGGGTCCGAAACCATTTCGGTTCTTTAACGCTTGGCTTAAGCATCCCGAGATTATGGAGTTTGTCAGAGAAAAGTGGAATGGATATGAGATCACTGGGTGGGGCAGTTTCATCCTTAAAGAGAAACTAAAATTGTTGAAAGAAGATATCAAGATCTGGAGTCAGGAGAAGTTTCGCAAAATCGATGCGGAAATTAAAGAGGCCTCTCTGCAGTTCAATGATCTAGACAAAGCTCAGGAAGTCAGGGATCTCTCGGAAGGTGAAAGCCTTCTTATGAAACAAAGCAAGGCGAGAGTTTGGCAACTAAAAAAGGTGAAGGATAGTTATGCATTTAGAGGTCACGGATTCAATGGATTCGCGAAGGTGATGTGAACTCGGCTTTTTTCCACCGGAGCATCGGTTTGAGATCAACATCGAACAAAATTGAAGGCTTGATGATTAATGAAGTGTGGGAAGAGGATCCAAGTAAAGTGAAATCGGGAATCTTTGAGCATTTCAAAAACCAGTTCTCTGTTACTCAAGCTGTCCGGTAATTTCAAGGAAATTGTCGGAAGAGGACAATAATATGCTTATGGAACCCTTTAGTGAAGCATAGGTCCGTTTGGCTGTTTGGGGATGTGGGGGCAACAAAAGTCCCGGGCCCGATGGGTTTACATTTAAATTCATAAAGAAGATGTGGTCAATCTTGAAAAGTGACATCATGCACTTTATGGAGGATTTCTACGCCCACGGCAGAATCGTTAGAGGTGGTAATCCGTGTTTTGTCACACTGATCCCCAAAAAGCTCAATGCCTCCCAGATTTTAGATTTTCGCCCCATATCCCTGATCGGGTGTATATACAAGATTGTGGCCAAGCTTCTGGCAAATAGGTTGGCAAAAGTGATATGCTCAGTTATCTCAGAGAATCAGAGTGCGTTCGTGGGAAATAGACAGATTTTAGATAGTATTCTGATCCTTAATGAATCTATCGACTTTCTGAAGAGGGAGAAGAAACGAGGGCTTATTTTCAAAGTTGACTTTGAAAAAGCATACGACTCTGTTCGTTGGGATTTTCTAGACGACATGATGAGTGGTATGAGTTTCCACTGGAAATGGCGAAAATGGATCAGGGGCTATTTATCCTCAGCTTCAATGTCGGTCTTGGTTAACGGCAGCCCTTCCGGGGAATTCCACCTCCAAAAGGGCTCAGACAAGGCGACCCTCTCTCCCCCTTCCTTTTCCTTGTTGCAGCCAAAGGTCTGAGCTGCCTTATGAATAAAGCAGTTCAGGTTGGGTCCTTTGAAGGGGTAGAGGTTGGAAGAGACAAGATCCCGATCAATCTTCTACAATTTGCCGATGACACAGTTCTGGTGGGAAAAGCGTCGACAGAGAATGCAAAAACAATGAAAGGTGTTATTCGGTTGTTTGAAATTGCATCTGGGCTTAGGGTGAACTTCTCAAAAAGCTCAATACATGGGGTCAATATCAATTCGACATCTATTGAATCCTTTGCGGAAATCTTGGGCTGCAAGTCGGGTAAGCTTCCGTTCACTTATCTGGGGCTACCTATCGGAGCAAATTTTCGGGAAAAGAAGGTTTGGAAGCCATTGATAGATCGTTTCCGCCGCAAGTTATCGGGTTGGGTAAGGAAGAATGTATCTTTGGGGGGAAGAATCACATTGCTGAATTCTGTTCTATCGGGTCTACCTATTTATTACCTCTCTTTCTTCAAAGCCCCTGAGTGTGTCATCAACACCATCACAAAAATTCAAAGGAACTTTCTTTGGGGGGGGTAAGGGGTCGGTTAGGAAAATTGCTTGGGTCAAATGGGAGGCGGTCTGTAAGTCTAAAAGTGTGGGGGGTCTTGGGGTGAGGGATGTGATGGCTTTTAATTTCGCTTTACTTTGTAAGTGGCTGTGGAGATGGGTGTCGGGTGAGAGGTCTTTGTGGGTCAACATTATTAGGTCTAGATATGGGTCTCTATTATGGGGGGCTAATGAGAGTGCCGAGTCGGGGAAGTGGTCATTGTGGTGGAGAGATATGGTAGAGTTGTGGTCAAGTCAAGTTGGGAGGTTACTTAGGAACAACATTGTTTTTAAGTTAGGAAACGGGTTGTCTGCTCGTTTCTGGTCAGATCCGTGGGTGGAAAGCAGAGTTAGATTGTGTGAGGCGTTCCCTAATTTACACCATATTTCTACACAGAAAAATGAGTGTGTGAGGGGTTGTGTGTCAAGTGATGGGTCGGCTTGGTCCCTCAAATGGGTGCGATTTTTTAATTTTTCTGAAATGATTGAGTTTGTGGATTTGTGGAGTTGTATATCCAGGTACAAAATTCAGGAGGGCATCTCAGATTCGTGGCGGTGGAATGGCTCTTTCGATGGAGTGTTCAAGGCGAGCGACATGTACAACAGTATAGCCTTGTCTAATTCGGAAGACGAGGTTTGGGATTTCCCTTAGAGAAAGTTGTGGTGGAAGGCCGTACCCTCAAAAGTGTCGGCATTCTCGTGGAAAGCGGTTCGAGCGAGGATCCCTACAAAAGATAAATTGCAAAAGAGGGGCATCTCGGTGGGAGCGGACATGGGGGTGTGCCCAGTTTGTGAAGTGGCCTCTGAATCCACTTCTCACCTCCTCCTCACATGTCCATCGGCTCTCACTGTTTGGAGCGCTATATCCTTTTGGCTCGATAATGGACCTCTCTATTCATCAGTTGTCAAGGATCATTTTGCGGAATTTTGCGACTTCGGGGATAATGCGCTTAAGAGGAAGATTAGAAATCTCGTGTGGCAGTGCACCATTTGGAACCTGTGGAAGTTTAGGAATGACAAAATTTTCAAGGATTGTCAGTACACTCTGGACAAGCTCATTGACGGCATCAAGTTTAGTTCTTGGAAATGGATTCATTCACATTATCCACTATCTTTTTGCGTGATGTATCATGATTGGGAGTCACAACCTTTAATATGCATTCCTAGGAAATTATAGGTGGCATCTGTCAGTGATTGTACATCTCATGGGTTGAGTACCCCTTGTACTCGATTATTTCAATTCATCTTTACCTCTAAAAAAAAAACACAATGAAGCTTTATGTATTTATTGGAACACATGAAATTTTTTACCTAAACACATGAGTGTTTTTTGCTTTTTACCTCAACAATTAATATAACATCATTTATTACATTGTCAAAATGACCGCCACATGTCCTATTAATTTAACTAATAGTTAAATATGCTTTTGAAAAATCTTCTTCTCTCAAATCTCACTGCATATCACGTCTGAGTGAAGCTCTAAGTTTGTTAATCAATAATTTAGCTGCTCTGAGTTGTCGACTAATATCACAAATTCAAAATTAAAGTAGTTAGTTACAATTTTTTTTTTTTTTTCGGATAAAATTAGTTGTTAGTACACGAAGCATCCAAATACTTCATAAAATCACCAATCCACCTTATAACCCATATAACTCCAAATTCGATCCACCTTATAACTCCTATAACTTCAAATTCGTTCCTAAAGAGAATTGAATCTGAGTCTCCCACTTAAGTGAGGAGTCCAGTGACCAGGTAGACTAAGCCACGTGGTTTAGTTAGTTACAATTATATTTATGACACGTGTAACACATTAGTAAAAGTGTGAAAAAGACTAAATCCTATTTATTTTGACAAAACAAAAGTAATGGTAAAAAGGTGGCTTCCTGTAACACACGCCAACTATTCAGGATAAAATGAGTATATCCATTATAGAAAAAAAAGTTTTTGATCTAGTAATTTACGTGTTGTTCATTTTTTTATCTTAAAAAATTTAAATGTTAAATTTTTATTCTATAATTAAATTGATTGTCCAATTATGATCCAATTTTCACTAAAAAATCACGGAAAACTTTATTTTCAGTCACATGCAAGTCACGTGCCGATAAAATTTAGTCGTTCTTAAATTTACAGATTGTAAATTTTAGTTTTGATTTCATTTATTCGATTATTTACACATGTGTAGTTTAATTGATTAAAAAATATATTAAAAAAAAGAAAAAAAAAAGTCAGTGTTCACGTCATCGAGGATATATGAATCTTTCAAATTTTACCGGCACGTGATTTACATGTAATCGAAACGATTTTTCTCGTGATTTTTTGGTAAAAAGTGGACAATCAAGTTAGTTATGGCACCAAAATTGGACAATTATTTTTTTTAGAACAAAAATTAAACAGTAAATAAGTAATTAGTTATCTTAAAAACTATTGTAATTGATTACCTTTTAAAAAAAATTAATAAAAAAATTATGGCAAAAACAAATAAATGGGCTCCAAGAATGTTGTCAAAATATTACCCGTCCCACAATTATTTGCTCACTTGTCTTATTCGTACATTCCATAATTATTTGCACACCCAAAAATAAAAAATTTCTCATAAACCACACTCTTATAATATTCACATATTTATACAAAGTGCTATTTATTTTGAACCCGCACTACACCCAATTCAATCAATTTTTTTCCTTTATACATAAAGGTTTAACAAATTATACCTTAAAATTCTACCCATTATATATATTTTTTTTTAAATGCGTGCCCATTTTATGGTGAAATAATTGTAGAAAATAAGAATTCTAACATTCATTCATAAACCTCAGCAAGGTGGGCAATAAATATATAGTAAAAAGGATAAAATTAATTAATTGTTTAATTTTTATATCTTGTGTTTTCCATTGGTGTTTGCAAGATAAATGTGGATGAAGGGGCTTCAGGGTGCCGGAAAAGCTCATTGGTGGAGAGGGACGACTACTTTGACATTTGATCTTGTCTTACTTATTTATAATTAACATCTTAGATTACATTACTACTTTTATATATGTATTTTTTTCTTAATATTATTTATATTAAAATCTAGAAAATATTTCACTAGGGCAATCAAATGAAAGTCACATCGTGGAAAGACTTAATCTATGAAATATTAAAATTGATGAAGGCAAGAGGTGGGGTGGCTGGGATGATGATTTTACAAATGTTTCCAATGTGAATATTAAATTTAGAGTAGGTCTCATGTGAAAATTTTCACACATGAAAATAACATAAATTAAAAAAAAGTCGATGGTCAACAAAACTCGCGGGTCAACCCGCTTGTTTTTCTGGATCATGACAGTAGAAAGATATATAGACAAACAATTAAATAAACCAGTGCCGTAATGGTTTAACTAGTTTTGATCTAGTATTAGATCAGGTGTTCAAATCCTAGATGTGCCAGCGCCATTCTCTTTTTTAATTCTTTTATTTGGATTTTTTTTTAATTTTTTCCAACAATTTGTGCCATCATTAATTTTAATTCTTTTACTTGGATTTTTTATTTTCTGCAATTACTTGGATTTTTTTTTTCTGCAACAATTTGAGCCATCGCCATTTTTAATTCTTTTACTATTTTTCGAATTTTCTTTTATTCAATTATTTTACTTGGATTTTGTACAACAATTTGAGCTATCATCATTTTTCATTCTTTTACTATTTTTTAATTTTCTTTTATATATTAATTTACAACAATATAATAATTATTCCTCATTTAATTTAATTTAATTTAATTTCACAGTATTAAGATCAACAGTTTTTTCTTGTTATGTAAATGATACTTGTTTTACTATATAGTATTACATGAGAAAACATAATAGTATTAAATGTAAAAACTTAACAGTAATACATTCAAAATATAAGAAAAATGTTAACTCTAAAGGGCATTAATTGCTAAACTAAAGCAGATTACAAGGAAAATGTATAGTATTACATGGAAAAACATAACATTTTTACATTCAAAACATAAGAAAAATGAGGAGGCGGCGGCTGAGGTGGGTAAGGAAGGGTGAATCACGGTATGTATCAACTACCATCAAAAGATCTGCATAAGTCCACACTATCCCAACGGACAATAGAACATCAAACCGACCTAAAATGAGACACTCAAAGCTCAACATGTGCGAGACGAACTGCCACAAACGTTAATCAATCTTTTTATATTTTTTGGTACAAAAAATCAATTATTGAAAGATCAATTGTATTTGTGCTTGTGCTTATTTCAAGTTAACACACACACACACAACCCTCCTCCAAATATAATCCAACTACTACAACAAATTTATTGAATCAATCCTCTCAAAATTACATACTTCACATAACAGTATTACACCTTACACATAATAGTATTACTTGTTTATATATATAGTATCTCAGTCAAAAGAAATTTTATAACAAATTTTTGTCATTTGTATCTAAGAGCCAGATGATTCAGGTTTGACGCGTACCTGTATGTGAGTCTTGACTATTGATTTGCATATAATTGTTGCTAGGAAAAACTTCGAGAAATGAAGTCCAAACTGCCCACAAATTATGCCCGCAAGATCAAATAAAAGGATTAAGTACCTAAAAAATATCAAAACTTATGTCTGAGGCACATAACACATATGTCAAATTGCAACTTCAAAATGCATCATATAATTACAAAAAACACATATAACTACATCAACACCTGTTGTACTACTATAACAATTGTCTACTCCAAATGCATGAACAAGTGCATTACATTGAATCATATCATTTACAAAAACACAATAACTACCATAGTTATTAAAGGCGCGCCTAAGGCGCCAGGCACTCGGGGCGCCAGCCATCGCGCCTGCCAGAGGCCCAGGCGGTTGGGATTTTCTGGGCGCTCGCCTGGGGGCGCCTTTTGGCGCCTTGACTCGGCAAAAGGTGCGCCTAAGGCGTGCCTTGCGTACATCTAGGGTTTGAAATAAAAAAAAAAAATTATTTGTCAAATAACATCAGAATAATAAAAAATACTATCTCTTAAGTCTTAATATTTAAGTGAATCACATCTAGGGTTTCAAGATTCACTTTTTATCAAGTATAATCGTGCGTATCTCTTTGAGGGATATAGATGAAAGCAATGAGTGGGTGGTTGGTCTAATGGAAGATGAAGATGAGTTGGTTCACCAAGGAGAAAATTTGACTTGGGGTATTGCTACAGAAGCCATGGTTAGGTTTACTAAGAAATTATCAAGGTCTTATGTTGTTTTTTCCAGGGATGCAAGGCGAGCGCCTAAGGCGCCAGGCGCGCCTAAGGCGCTAGGCACTGCTTCTCGCCTTGTGGCGCCTTGCGCCATTAATAACTATGATAACTACAAAAAAAAACTTGTTGCACTAATATAACTACATCATATTGCATCATATCATTGTCGTGCGGCTTCATGACGCATCATATAATCCACAAAAATGCAATAACTACATCAACATGTTTCACATAGTAAAATTCTCTGATAATTTAGTTTCAATTAAAATTCATAATCAACAATCATAAACGTCTTCTACTTTGCTTTCAAAAAAGAAGCTGAAGGTAGTATTACATGCAAAACATAATACTATTACATGGAAAAACATAATAGTATTACATTTAGAATATAAGAAAAAAGGATCATCATAACAACTAAATGGAATCTATGATTGATCACTTGTATCTCGTTTAGAACAAGGAGAATCCGTTTTAAAACAAATAGACATTTATTTCCATCAGAAATTTATCTACCAAATTAATTCCTGTAAACAAAAAAATCCCAACAAACGGAGCTGCATAACAAAGAAAAGCGTGCATTAGCAAGAATATGATGATGAGGCGAATCTGACTTTCGTTAGCTACACTAAATGATGTCGTAGACGACATATTCTGGTGAATTTCTCAAATCTGTAAAAAGACTGCCAAAGAAAGTAACAACCTGTGATGTTTAAATCACACATTTCATTTCACTTACGCAAATCATCAAACACGCAGTGTGCACTATTGCAAAACAGAGGATCCCATGGATGCAAATTTGAGATATTAAATTAGGAACTTCACTGAGTTAAAATGTTCGGCATAATTAGTTATTACCTGAGATAATTCCAATGGGGGGTATGAAATGGGATAAATTGAGGGAATAATCATACTGTTGTTGCTGACTATCTCAAATTTGCCTTCTTTTGGAGGCATTGGTGGAGGTGCTTTCGCTGCATCTATCATGAATCATAAATATTACTCGAAATTAGGTTAATATTATCTTAAAAAATGTTAGAAATTGTTTGTAAATGTATACCTTCATTCGTTGATAGAGAGGTTGTAGCTCACGGATGGATTGGATGACATGGAAACAAAAATTGGCCTCTGAGATTGTGTGGAACACAGACGCGAGATCTGGCCTCTGAGATTGTGCGGAACACATACGCGAGATGAAAAGGAAAATGAGGGATATTTGGTGGCCGCTTCTCGCCATTGTTATGAGGAGAATTGGGGAAATTTGGTCTAATGGGTTGATTTGGGCATAAGCGGGTTGGCCCAAGGAAAATTGGGTTTCAATTGGATTTTTTTATGTATGCAAAATTTTATACTAGACTTTATCTTAAATTTATACATCCAATCAATTACATTCACATAGTTTGAATCACAAATGGTCTCATAACTTTGACTTCAAATAGATTTAGTCCCACAATTTTTTTTGTCGTCAATTTAGTCCCAATAACTTTGTCAATGTACAATTTTAGTCTCAAATCAGTCGAAATAACGTCGTTTTGCTATTTTTGTTTGGGGCTTTCCGGCTAATGTTGTGTCTGGGCTGCCACGTGTTTTTTTTAATTAAAATTTTAAACTTAAAATTAAAATTAGAATTAACCGCAAAAATTAGTCAAACACACTTAAAAATACATGTGACAATACAGATGACAGTCCAGTCAAAAAATTCATCGGATAGCCCAAAATTGAAACGACAAAACGACGTTGTTCCGAATGAGTTGGGACTAAAATTGGACATTGTCAAAATTATTGGGACAAAATCGACGACAAAAAAATTTATGAGACTAAATCTATTTGAGGCCAAAGTTATGAGACCATTTGTGATTCAACCGTCGCTAACTACAAAAACCGTCGCTACATACAGTAGCGACGACTTTAGCGACGGCTTAAAACCGTTGCAACATAGCGACGGTTTTGTCGATGGGCATCTGTGCCCGGACCCGGGTAAGAATAACCGTCGTTAAGCCGTCGCTACATCGTCGACAAATTAGTGACAGTGTAGCGACGACATAATTTGTCTCTAGTAACGACGACAAATGTTCTCGCTATTAGCAACGGTTAACTTCCGTCGTTATTAGCGAGTGCCATAATCCGTCGCTAAATCGTGAATTTTCGGAAAAAAATGGCTCACGGTGGTTTGAACTCGGGCCAAGGAGGCGCCCGAGTGGGCACCGAACCACCCGAGCCACGGACCATCTCGAACTCAACCACCATGCATCTCATATATAAGCCACAAAGCCTCCCAATTAAATGAGACAAATTTTCGCTGCCAAGGGGGACCGAACACAGGACCTAGGGGCGCCTGAGCGGGGATCAATCCGCTCTGGCACTTGCTTTCTTACGTTTACTTAATTAAATTAATTCTATATGTCCTAAAAAATCTTCTTTTTTTTTTACAATTTTTTTAAAAATTCTTTATATCAATTATCTTATTTATTAATTCAATCACATTTTTATATAATAATTTTTTTATATAAATTAAAATTAAAATTAAATTAAATTATATTAAATTGTACTTTTTAAATCATTTTTTTTTAAACAAGTATTGCCTTTCTTTTAAACCTGTAATACTTTTATATTTAAAAAAAGTAATATTTTTCATTTAAACAAGTAATACTTTTCATTTAAACAAGTAATACTTTTCTATCTAAACAAGTTATACTTTTCTATTTAAACAAGTAATACTTTACATTTAAACAAGTATTACTTTTCTATTTAAACAAGTTATACTTTTCAATTTAATCAAGTAATACTTTTCATCTAAACAAGTTATACTTTAGTTTTAAACAAGTAATACTTTTCTATTTAAACAAGTTATACTTTACTTTTAAACAAGTAATACTTTTCATTTAAACAAGTAATACTTTTTCTATTTAAACAAGTAATACTTTTCATTTAAACAAGTATTACTTTTCTATTTAAACAAGTTTTACTTTTCTATTTAAACAAGTAATACTTTTCATCTAAACAAGTTATATTTTACTTTTAAACAAGTAATACTTTTCTATTTTAAAAGTTATATTTTACTTTTAAACAAGTAATATTTTTCATCTAAACAAGTTATGCTTTACTTTTAAACAAATAATACTTTTCATTTAAACAAGTAATACTTTTCTATTTAAACAAGTAATACTTTTCATTTAAACAAGTATTACTTTTCTATTTAAACAAATTATACTTTTCTATTTAAACAAGTAATACTTTTCATCTAAACAAGTTATAATTTACTTTTAAACAAGTAATTTCTATTTAAACAAGTTATACTTTACATTTAAACAAGTAATACTTTACTTTTAAACAAGTAATACTTTACTTTTAAACAAGTAATACTTTTCATCTAAACAACTAATACTTTACTTTTAAACAAGTAATACTTTTCATTTAAACAAGTAATACTTTTCTACTTAAACAAATAATACTTTTCATTTAAACAAGTATTACTTTTCTATTTAAACAAGTTATACTTTACTTTTAAACAAGTAATACTTTTCTATTAAAACAAGTAATACTTTTCTATTAAAATAAGTATTACTTTTCTATTTAAACAAGTTATATTTTTCTATTTAAACAAGTAATACTTTTCATCTAAACAAGTTATACTTTACTTTTAAACAAGTAAAACTTTTCTATTTAAACAAGTTATACTTTACTTTTAAACAAGTAATATTTTTCATCTAAACAAGTTATACTTTACTTTTAAACAAGTAACACTTTTCATTTAAACAAGTAATTAATAATACTTTTAAGTGCAAACAAGTTATACTAGCCAGTAAAATAAAAATATAAACGATATAAATATTATACATACATAAAAGTAAATTGTTCACATTAAATAATTATAAAAAAAAACTGAGTCTCATGAATGAATAAAAAAAAAAACAGGACCCGGAGAATATAGGGGCTCCGTCTGCGGCTGGGCAGACTCTGGATACGGGAATTCGCGGGGTGAATGAGCAAGCTCAGGATCCGGAAAATTGGGAGAAGGTTAAAAAGAAGAAAGCAACCTCGCCTACACGTACACATGCCTCACCTACGCTTACTACGTTGAACTCATTCACCATACCACCGGTCTCCCCTAGTTCACCATCTTTGAGAGACGGATCCACAGCCTCGGAATCTGAGACTGAGGTGGAGGATCTTCCGAATGACCCTCTAGGCCCACCGGAAAAAAAAAATCCCCAGCACAGAAGACGACAAAGAAGATCGGAAGGCCTCGTGGAGGAACGAAGCATAAGCCCATCGCCCTTGTCCCTGCCTACAACACTCGGGCACAAGAAGCTTCTATACCAACTGTTTCGGAGGCAGTGGCCATAGCTAAATCCCACTCCTAAGCTCCCTTCGCCATTGATGATGAAGCTCTACGTAAAATGCACTTGTTAGAATCTTGTGTTAGTGTTAGTGTCCTAGAGACAATCTAGGAGGCATTGACCATAGCTAAATCCCATTCCTAAGCTCCCTTCGCCATTGATGATGAACCTCTACGTAAAATGCACTTGTTAGAATCTTGTGTTAGTGTTAGTGTCCGAGAGACAATCTATTGTAAGGACATAATACTCGATGATATTCATTTTGATTTAATATTATAGTTCACTTAATATTAATGTATGGCAATACACTTGTTTGAATATTATGTTTGATTGTTTGCATTTATTCATGCAAGTGTTCCCATGAGTCATTGTTGTCATTGAGGTTGTGAGAACTCAGATGACTTAAGCATGATCCTCAAATAGCCCCGATCAAGATTCATCAAGAATGGGATATTGATGATACAATGGAGATTGGTGTGCGATCTGCATCATACTCTTAGAGAGTGTAGTAAGATCTCACTTACTACGAGATACTAGGTATCTCATGATGGATGCACAAATACCTTAGAGGGTATTGGTACACCCATTCGAGAAACTGTTTGATGTAGTTCCACTATATGTGTCTACGGGTGTCTCGGTTAGTGGGAGCGATGTGATACTCCTTTGACTTGAGGTCAATACGCACGACATATGTGGCTCAATATTGATAATTCAGAACCCATTGGGAGGTTCAATCTTAATTCTCCTAAAGGCTCCTCAAGTAGCCCAATATAAGTCCAATTAATGAAAAGGTGATTAAAATAAAAGAAATAATTATTGCCAAATTTTTCTACAATTTTTTAAAAATACAAGAAAATGAAAGAAAAAGATTTTCTTGGAAAGATTTTATGGAAGATAAATATTCTTGGAATACAAGATTATCTCATAAATTCAAGAATCTTTGACTTGGTCTTTTTTGAGTAATTTTCGAAAATATGAGGAATAAAATAAGGGGAGATTTTTGTGGGAAGATATTGTTAGTGTTAGTGTCCTAGAGACAATCCATTGTAAGGACATAATGCTAAGATAATATTCAGTATTGACTTAATATTATTGTTTATTTAATATTAAATGTATGGCATTACACTTATTAGAATATTGTGTTTGACTGTTTGCAATTGTTCTTATATGTGTTCCTATGAGTCATTGATGTCATTGAGGGTGTGAGAACTCAGATGACTTAAGCATTATTCTCAAATAGCCCCGATCAAGGATCATCAAGAATGGAATATTGATGATGCAATTGAGATTGGATTGCGATCTGCATCATACTCCTTTGACTTGAGGTCAATACGCACGACATGTGTGGAGTGATGAACTTTGACAATGACCGACGCTTGCACCCGTCTATGGGTAGATATGGCTTGAATTGGGTTCATCACGAAGTGCATGTGCGTGGTAGTTGAACCAAGAAAAGGATTCATTCCTCAAAGTGGATTTAGAGAGAATACTCATCTTCTCATCATAATTGGATCTAAGTCATTGGCCAATGCACGTCAACTTAGACTTTGTGACTAAGTGTGACATTAATGATCAATTAGTGATTTGAGATAAATTGATTTAGTTATTTGAATAGGCACTTCATCATGTTCAAGACTAATCGAGTATTCGTGAATGAAAGGAGGAAATCGCAATTGCCCACGTTACGGTTATAGGTAGTTGCATGTTTTTCGCAACGTACCTCATATATTGAGAATGTCTGATTTATTGACTAGGGTTCAATTAAAACCGTTAGTTTGACTAATCGCTCGATATATGAGGGCCTATGGGTCACACAACAAGTAGTTCCCTTTTATGGATTATAGTTGGTTGATTAAATGTTAAATTGGATTTAATATTTAATTTATGGAGAAGAAATTAATAATAGATTAATTTAGAATTAATTATTATTAATATTATTTAATTGAATTTGATTTAATTAAATAAGAATTCCCAATAATTATATTTGGAATATAATTATAGGATTTAATGTATATGAAAATAAATCGTAGAGATTTTTATATAAGATATTTAAATCCGTAGAGATTTATATTTAGGGAATTAAATTAAAGGAATTAATTTAATTCAAGATTGGGGTTTTTATTTCCCTAATTGAGCTAGCTTAAGATTTAAGCTGGGCCTCCCCTATATATACAGACTCTTGGGAATTCACAAATAACGTAACTTCATATTCTCTCCATAAGATCTAAAGTTTGGATTTTCCTAGCTGATTCAACTTGGGATTCAACACTGGCAAATTCATGCAGATCTGTTCTTGGGGATTACGTGGATACCATAGTTGAGAAATCTGTTATCGAATCACTGTAAGATTTCTCATTATGATTATTGTAATCTGTATGCAATTAATTGTTCATTGTTGGTGAACTTTAATTTCCGTTGCGCATGTGATTACGTGTTTTACATGCCTCTAAATTCCAACAGTGGTATCAGAGCTTCAGGCTCTTGATTGTATAATTGAATTGGTTTTAAATTAAAAGATTTTTTTTATTTAAAACCGGGGTATGACTGTTTTTGTTTGACAAATTGGTACCCCTTGAATTTTGTTTGTCTGGTTCGTCTTCCTCAGACCATCTCCAGCAGTTGGCGCTATTCTGGAGTCAATTCAACACTACTCTATTATATAGTTAGCATTATATCTCCAGCAGTTTGCACTACTTTTTGCATTAAAACATAATATTCCATAAAGATTCTTTATTAAATGATTTTTTTATTATTATGCTATAATTATTTATAATTATAATATACTTTTACACTAATTTTAATATAAATAATAAAGCAATATTTTTTTATATTTAAAATTTTGACTAAATTTAGAAAATATGTATCCTTCATAAGTATTTATGCAAATTAAAATTGAAAATTCATTATAATATTTCAAGGGAAATTAAATTACAATGGAAATTTAAATTACGATGGAAATTAAAATTACAACAACAATATAAATAACGAAATTATATACACTAATTATTCTATGTTGGAATATTCTTCCCATAGATGATCAATTAGTGCATTCCGGAGTGCGAAATGTGCATCCGCATCTCTAATTTGTCTAAACCGGCCAAGAAAATTTTAAACTTGAGTGGGTTCGTTTACAAATTTGAGGTCCGTAGATAGCACTTCTTGTGCTTCTTCAATTGGAGCATCAAGGTCACGTTCATCCTCGATTATCATATTATGCATTATTATGCATGCAGTCATTATATCTTGCAAATCACTTTTACTCCAAAAACGTGCTGGATTTGCCACAATTACAAATCTACTTTGTAGAACTCCGAATGCTCGTTCCACATCCTTTCTACATGCTTCCTGTTTCATTGCAAAATATTTTTTCTTTGGACCACTTGGAGCACTAATTGTTTGCACAAGTGTTGCCCACTTAGGATATATGCCATCACCCAAGTAATAACCCATGTGATATTCTTTTCCTTGAATAACATAATGAGCAGGAGGAGCAATACCTCTAGCAAGATTAGAGAAAAGATGAGACGTCTCCAACACATTAATATCATTGTTGGATCCTGGTATCCCGAAATATGCATGCCATATCCACAAATCATAATCAGTCACAACTTCAAGAATGATAGTTGGAGATCCACTTCGGCCAGAATATTGCAAATCTATTTGTAGTAATTTCATGTGATTGTGCTTATTATTGTAATGCTTGTATCATTTTATTATGCAATTTTATGTTATCTTTTGATTAAAGTATATTATTTTAATTTATTGCACATTATTTTTTAAATTACTTTATAATTTAAAATTATAATATTAATTTATTTTTTACTAATTGAGAAGAAAAAATATAATTTGAAATTTATAATGTTATAAATAAAAAATTGAATTACTAATAAAAAATATAAATTGAAATTTTGATTACCAATACAAATTATAAAACTTAAAAAAAAAAAAGTAAATATAGCGCATATCGCTACTTTTATATCCTTGCACTATATATAGTGTTGGACAACTCCACAATAGTGCAAAACTCTATTATAGAGTTGATATAGAGTACTTGTTGGAGAGCACATTATAGAGTTTTACTCTATTATAGAGTGTTGTTGGAGATGGTCTCAAGGAGTAGAGGGTTTTCTGGGAAACCCCCCCTCTCCGCCGCGTTTTCGTTCGAACCTCGCTCAAACGTTTTGTCTCGCCCGATGATGAGAGCGACGATGCCGCTTGAGTCGGCGGCTTCACGCCGCGACTCGCGGTGCTCGCGCTAGTTTGACTCGCCAAGCATGATGGATGTTTTTCCGATTCATCGTATCGCGACTTGTTTCGCTCCGATTCGCAGCATCGATGCCTGGTTTTGCCTCGATTTATGGACCGCCGCTCTCGTTTCATATGATTCGTGACGGTGCGTTGCAGATTTGACTCGATTCCTTGCGAAGGCGTCGCCGATTCGACACGAATCTGGTGCCCCCCTTTCGATTCTGCTGAGATTCGAGGCGGCGCGCCATGTTTTGATTAGATTCGCAGTGACGCACCGCCGGTTTCGTGTCACCTCGTGCCGATTCACGGGGTTGCATGCTATTTTGTTTGACGAAATTTGTGATGTGCCGCCGTGCCGTTCTCAATCCGCTTTCGCCATCTATGGTTTGACCATTGATGGGGTCGTGGATCTCCTTCGCGCGCGTCTTTGACCCGACTGCAGCATCGAGTCACCCGCACGCGCCTAGCGGCGGCGGCGACTCTTTTGCACACGTCGATTGTTGTTCGTTTGATACATATGTATTTCTAATATTTATGTAATTGTACAACTCGATTCTTTGGGATGATGGTTGTGTTCATTCAACTTAGTTGGACTGTTTCGAATGCTTGGTTGAACTGAATTCCAAAATTGATTGTTTCTGTGATTAATTGGATTAAGAACTAATGAACGGTTGATGAATCGTTGGTTTTTGGTTGTCCCGATCGGCAAGACAGTATTTGGGCTGTGATGAGGGAGGCGTTGTTTTGCAAATTAGATTTCAAACAGACCCCTCCGTGCAAATTTAAGAAATTGCACTTGAGCCCTTGGCAAACAAATAAATAAAAATCTAATTTTAAAATTTTAATAAGATTAATTTTAAAATTAGTAATAAAAGTTGGACTTTTATTTATAATTAATTAGATTAATTATTGAAGTTTAATAATTTAAAATCAAATTTAAATTGGATTTTGAAATTCGGTTTAAAAGGAATTATTAAATCACGCTTGTTTAAGTGGTTTTAATTAATTCTGTTAACGCCTTTTACATCCGCATTATAATTGTTTGGGTAGGTGGCGCCCAATAATTGTCGGACCGTATTTATAATAATTGTTTGGGTAGACGGCACCCATATAAGTGTTAGTCCGTATGAAATCATGTTTGGGTAGGTGGCGCCCAATAATTGCTCAAATGTGATATAGATTAACATGTTGGATCTCGATTAAGCAATTAATACCCCGCCTTTAAAATGTTCCTCACTAAAATATGGTTTTTTCATTAATTTGATAAGATGTCTTCCATCAAAATTAAAAGTAAACCGAAGATTTCGTTCCAATGAGTACTTAAAGACCCTCGTCTTTTGCTCGGATCTACATTTAACGGGACTTTTATAGGGACATGTAATGTCGCCGCTTGATGGTTGTAAACCAACTTAACTTTGTTTCGCTAGCCCTCGCGGGGAACAAAGGGTAAGGGACATCAGTCGAACTAGGTTCGACAAACTAGGAATTACAGTTTTGCATTTGGTTTGGAGACTTACCAGTTATGCTATTGTAATGATCAACCCTCGCTAGGATTATGATAGTAGTAATGTAGATCCTAGTCCATTACAATTTATATTTGATATAAATTCGTACTTTTCCGATGAGGTCGTTAAGTATGTGAAAATAATGGAGACAAAATAAACACTAAAGAAAGACCATGTTTATTTTGATTGCTGAATATTGATCATAGGAATTATGTGTTTTAATTCCCATTTTATTTTATTTCTCTTGGTTAGTTGAAATGTATAATTGTTATTGAGATGTGTTTTGGAAACAAACTAAATTGGCTAGGCCAAATTTTCTGGACTGGCACCGAAACATGTGTTTGGTGCTAAGGCAAGAAAAGATTGAGTACGTGTTGGACACGCCAATCCCGGTTACCCTTAAAGCTGGTACTCTGAGGCAGCCACGTTTGACGTAGCAGCTCAGAAGAAGCATCAAAAGGATGCTTCTCAGACTCAGTGTGTGATGTATCTCGGCATGACTCCCGATATGCTTAAGGCAACATGAGGAAATGGGTCTCTTCTAAATGCTCAAGCATCTGAAGGATCTCTTTGATTCTGAATCTCATTCTGAGATTTATGAAGTGATGAGAGATCTGTTCAGATGTTGGTTAGCTAAAGGAGAGAAGATTTCACCTCATATGCTTAAGATGATAGGCCTAATTGATAAACTTGGTAATTTAGGCTTTAAGCTAAAAGACCAACGTTTTCATTTATGCTATCCTCCAGTCGCTCTCGGATTCATATTTTAGCTTCATTGTGAACTACAATATGAATAAGACAGATGCGACCATGCCTGAAATTCACAATGTGCTCAAGACTTTTGGGTTCACTATCACTAAGATAGTGTTCAAAAGAAGGAGCGGGTAGACAAGGATGTGTGCCTCTACTATAAGTAGAAGAGGGCACTGGAAGAAGGATTATAAGGTTCTGGTTGCTAAAAGGAAGGCACTAGGTGCTGCTGGCACTAGAACATGTATGTTTGTTATTAAGATTAACATGTCCACTAATAGCGCTAACTGCTTGGTATTGGATACCGAATTTGGCTCTCACATTTGCACTAATGTGAAAGGGCTCATATGTCATAGGGCAGTTAGAGCGGGTGAAGTTGTCTAACACGTGGAAATGGAGCAATAGTTGCTACTGAACGTGTGGGGACTTATGTGTTAGACTTACCCTTTGGTTTTAGATTAGAACTTAATGATTGTCATTTCATTCTTCCTATTACTCGCAACATTATTTCCATTCCTATGTTAGACATTGAGGGTTATTCCTTCCATTTTAGTGATAATAATTGTTATTTCACGTTGAATGGTGTGGTTTATGGGAATGCCCCTATGGTGAATGGTTTATACTTATTGCATTGTGGATATAATGTTCTTAATATACAAAATAAAAGACTCAAACTTAGTAAGCATGAAAACCCAACTTACTTGTGGCATTGTAGACTTGATCATGTAAACGAGAAAAGAATTGCAAGGTTAAGAAAGTTAGACTACTTAACCCCATTCGACTGTGAGTCTTATGGAGATTGTGAATCTTATCTCATGGGCAAGATGATCAACAGACCCTTTTCTGGGAAAGGGGTGAATGCCAAAGAAGTTCTAGAGTTGATCTACAACGAAGTTTGTGGACCATCGTCCACTCTAGCTAGGGGTCACTTCGGATACTTCATCAATTTTACTGATGATTTCTCAAGATACGGATACGTGTATCTTATGAAACACAAATTCGAATCTTTTGAGAAATTCAATGAGTTTAAGGTTGAAGTAGAGAAGTAACTTGGTAAGAGTATCAAGACCCCTCGATCAGATCGAGGAGGTCAATACCTTAGCCATGAATTCATTGATTATTTGAAGTTACATGGAATCCAGTCACAATGGACTCCTCCCGGAAAATCTCAGATGAATGGTGTATCCGAGAGGAGAAACCGAACCCTGTTAGACATGGTAAGGTCCATGATGAGCTTTTCCTCTCTTCCGACATTCTCATGGGGATACGCATTACAAACCTCAATTTACATTCTGAATAGGATTCCATCTAAATCGGTTGAGCATACACCATATGAACCATGGTGTGGCAAGAAGCCAACTTTTACACATATCAAACATGGGGTTGCCCCGTGATTGTAAAAAGAATGCTTACCGACAAGTTGGAATCCAAAGGTGAAAAGGGTTATTTTGTGGGATATCCTAAGGAAACTAGAGGATATTACTTCTATCTACCTGAGAAACAATCACTGCAGACCAAGTTCCTCAAAAAAAAGACTATGTCTTTAAGGAACAAGGTCGTAAGCTGATAGAACTTGAAGAAATTCAAGAACCATAAATTAACAAAGAGACTGATATCTTGTCAAAGCAACATGACAAGGAATCAGTGTGAGCATTCAGCAACTTTCACGGTGGGAGTCTTTCACTAGGTGATCGTCTTTCAGCCAGTGAGAGCGTAATTGGAGTATGCTTGCCAGTGCAAGAACCTCCAAGTGGGCTGAATGAGAACAACATAGTTCAAACTCCCTGTTGGTCCCGGTGTAAACGAGTCTCACACGTGTATGGGGGGGGAATACACGTGTACAGTGATTTTTAAAACTTTTTCTTCACTGAGGTCAGTTGGGTCAGGTTATCCTGATATTTTTGCCCTGAGAAGCACAGATCGCCCTGAGTCAAAGTCTACTGAGACAATGATCCTGAGCAGCTTTCAGAACCTTCAGATTAGCCCAACTGATCCTGAATTTATCAGAGATCCTGAGGAGCTTGGATCAGATAATTATCTTACTGAACACTCAGGAGAGTTAGTTCAGTTTGGTAACTATCTGTTCCAGCTACTCAAGTGTGCGGAATGGTTGGCCCTAAGTTTATACTCGTTTTAGCTTTGCTGAAAATCTTCTTCCTTTTAATGAAACCGTGATTTAAAGCTATGACCAATTTGATGCAGTTCAGTGGATTGGTTCCAACTGAATATCAGTAAAATCTGCTTTCAGTGAAAAACATGCAACAGATAAAATGCAGTATAGAAAGCAAACAAACACAGCAATTATAGTGGTTCAGAGACTCAACTCCTACGTCCACTCTCTCTGAGCTTCAGAGAAATTCCTTAACCACTTCCTAAAGCTTTCAGGTTAACTCAATGTAGCTTACTCACTTTTCTACTTTGAGTTTTTTGGTTGACTCACTGCAGCTTACTAACTCAAACACACACAAGTGTTCAGACTACCACAAGTAGCTTACTAACTTCTTCTCTAGAGTTTTCTGGCTGACTCACTGCAGCTTACTCACTCTTTACAACTCTAACTCACCAACAAATCACACACAAACTACCTTAACAAAGGGTTTGGGGTTTGGGTTGGTTTCCAACTAGGGTGAGATATCCTTTTACAATAAACACAGATGCAAAGGATAGGATATCTCTCTAAGCTTAGGATATAACTTATCAAATCTAGGCTTAGTGAATGAGCTCTCTCCAATGTGAAACACTTGGGAAATTCTAGGTTTTTCGAGTGCTTCAATTTGCAAGAATACGAATGAGCTCTTGAGTTGCTTGAAATTTCCCGTAACCTTTCAATGTAGAAGGTCACTGGTATTTATAGGCAACATCTCCAAATGTTACTCTTGAAAAACTATCCGTTGGAAAAGATAGTATCAAGGGTTTCCTCTTCTGGTTATTGATGAACGACTATTTTTAGGGTTTGAATTCCCTTGCATGTTTTAGGAAATATGCAGCCATGTAGCTAATCACCAAATTTTGCAGTCTGGAACATAGTACTACTGACAAAATTCAGGGTCCTGTCGCTTTCAGTGTCATTGAAGTACAGTGTTGTCTTCCTCTGATTGGTTCTTGTCTTCAGTGAATGTAGACAAACAAAACGGCTCTTTTAGGTTAATATCTCTGAATGAGACAACCTTAAACAACACTTAGACTTAGTTCCTTGTGCCTGCTTTTGAATGTTTGGGCAATATCTATTCTTTTAATTTTGCATGTATTCAGATAGATATTTCTTCAGGGCCTCTGAACATTCAGGTCTTCCTGAGTCTTCAGTAACTACTGAGTCTTCAGTGTCTTCTGAGTCTTCAGTGTCTTCTAAGTCTTCAGTAACTTCTGAACATTTACTCAGTATCTTCTGAATCATTCAGGTTTATCTGAGTTCTTCAATATCTTCAGGATCTTCAGGATCTTCAGGGTCTTCAATATCTTCAATACCTAACCTGATCTATATCTGCTGGCTATACATTGTGCAGATATCTTCCTGAACAATCCTATACTAAAACCTGACTCAGACTATCAAGATTATCCTGAACATGTCATACTCAGGGTTTTGGGATCTAATCAAAATCTTTATTAAATTCATCTCCCAACACTCCCGCCCAAGAGACATTTGAAAGTGTAGCTCTTGAGGACTCTCCGAACATTGATGAAATCGATGCACCACAAAATTTTCACGATCAGAATGTACAACCTGCACAACCACAGCTCCGTAAGTCAATTAGGAATCATAATCCACCCATTAGATACAATTACCTCTTGGAGGAACTCGATAATGTGGACATACTGGATAAGGACGATCCTAATACTTATTCTGAAGCAATAACAGATATTGATTCAGGGAAATGGCATGAAGCCATGAAATCCGAGATGGACTCGATGTACACCAATCAAGTGTGGGACTTGGTTGAGTTGCCTATAGGGGTTAGACCCATATGTTGCGATTGGGTCTTCAAGAGCAAGACCACTGCAAATGGCAAAGTACAAACCTACAAAGCTAGGTTGGTATTGAAGGGTTATAGTCAACGCGAAGGCATTGACTATGACGAGACCTTCTCACCAGTTGCAAAGATCAAGTCCATTCGAATTTTACTTGCGATAGCAGCACACTTTGATTATGAGATTTGACAGATGGATGTCAAAACAACTTTCCTCAATGGAGACATTGATAAGGAAGTGTTTATGACTCAACCGGAAGGTTTTATATCTAAGTCAAATTCTAATCTAGTATGCAAACTAAAGATATCCATTTATGGATTGAAGCAAGCTTCTAGGAGTTGGAATATCCGATTTGATGAAGCTATCAAGTCTTTTGACTTCATCAGAAATTCGGAAGATCCTTGCGTTTATTGTAAACGCAGCGGGAAGAATATTGTTTTCATAATCGTGTATGTCGAAGACATATTGATTTTAGGAAACAATATCCCGTTAATGCAGTCCATTAAAGATTTGATGTTAAAGACCTTCATGATGAAGGGTCTTGGTGGAGCCTGCTACATCCTAGGGATCATGATCCACAGGGATAGATCCAAGAGAATGTTGGGGCTGTCACAGTCCACCTATGAAGACAAGGTGTTGAAGCGTTTTGCGATGGAGAACTCTAAGAGAGGATCTCTATCGGCAAATCATGGGATAAAGCTATCAAAGAAGGATTGTCCTTCTGTTGAAGCTGATATCAAGCACATGAAAGATGTCCCATATGCATATGCATTTGGTTCAATCATGTACGCCATGACTTGCACTAGACCAAACGTGGCCTACGCTGTCAACATCACTGGTAGATACCAACAGAATCCGGGTGAGTCTCACTGGATTGCTGTCGAGACCATTCTGAAGTATCTCAGACGAACTAAAGAATGTTTTCTTGTCTATGGTGGACAGTCAGAACTAGTAGTGACTGGTTAAGCTGACACCAGTTTCCAATCCGACTATGATGATAACAAATCACAGTCAGGTTACGTTTCACTCTCAATGATGAGGCGGTAAGTTGGAATAGTTCCAAGCAAAAGGACCGCAGATTCAACAACCGAAGTTGAGTACATTGCTGTATCAGAAACCTCAAGGAGGCTGTCTGGATTTTATAGTTCTTAAGAGAACTAGGGGTAGTTCTGAGTGCCAGTTGTCTAATAATCCTGTTTTGAGACAACGTTGGTGCGATTGCACAAGCAGTACTAGACTTATCATTTGATCCAAGAGATCATAACGATATGAGAAGTAGAATTAAAATGTATTCCCACATATTTAATTTGGCAGATCATTTCACCAAAACACTGAGTGTTCATGTACACACTAGACATTTGATGGTCTAGGGGTTAGACATGTAGGTGATTGACTCTAGTCCAAGTGGGAGATTGTTAGTGTTAGTGTCCTAGTGTTAATGTATGGCAATACACTTGTTTGAATATTATGTTTGATTGTTTGAATTTATTCATGCAAGTGTTCCCATTAGTCATTGCTGTCATTGAGGTTGTGAGAACTCAGATGACTTAAGCATGATCCTCAAATAGCCCCGATCAAGGTTCATCAAGAATGTGATATTGATGATACAATGGAGATTGGTGTGCGATCTGCATCATACTCTTAGAGAGTGTTGGTCCCGGTGCAAACGAGTCTTACACGTGTATGGGGGGGGAATACACGTGTTGTTGGTGTTTTAAAACTTTTTCATCGAGGTCAATTTTGGGTCGATAATCTCAAGATTAGGTTCTCGAGAAGCACAGATCGCTCGAAGTCAAAGTTCATCGAGAAAGTGATCCCGAAGCCGCTTTAAAACCTCGAGATAATCCCAACCGAGAGTCCCGAGTGTCGAGAGATCCCGAGTTGCTTGGATCGATAACTAACTTATGAACCCTCGAGAAGAATACGTTCGGTTTGGTAACTATCCGTTTCTAGCTACTCGGTTGCGGAATGGTTGGCCCTTAGTTTATACTCGTTTTAAGCTTTGCGTAAAACCTTCCCTTTATGAAATAGTGATTAGGCCGTGATTCACTTATGCAACTTCAATTGGATTGATTCCAATCGAATATCGATTGAAAAGTATGCTTTCAAAATCAAGTCAATGCAAATGATAAGCGCAGAGATAAGGAAAGCAATAAAGAACACAACAATTATAGTGGTTCGAGAGACTCAAGCTCCTACGTCCACTCTCTCTCCGACTCTTGAGAGAAATTCACTATCAACTTTCGAGCTTTTCGACTACCTCGTAGTTTACTTACTCAACTCGCCTCGAAGTTTTCTAACTACTCCCACGTAGTTTACTTACTCAACCCGACCTTGAGCTTTCTGACTACCTCCGTAGTTTACTTACTCAATCACACACAAGCTTTCGGACTACCCCCAGAGCTTACTAACTTCTCCTCTATAGTTTTTTGACTACTCGCCAGTAGTTTACTAACTCTTTACAACACTTCTCACCAACAAAACACACTCCAACTACCTTCACAAGGGTTTGGGGTTTCTTGGTTGGTTTCCAACTAGGATGAGATATCCTTTACAATGAAGTACAATGCAAAGGGTTAGGATATCTCGACTAAGCTTTGGATAATTCTTATCAAGCTAGGCTTAGTATAGTGAGCTCTCTTCAATATTGAAGCACTTGGGAAATTCTAAGTTTTTCGAGTGCTTTTTAACTTTTACAAGAATAGGCTTGAGCTCTTAAGTTGCGTATAAATTTCCCGTAACCTTACAATGTAGAGGGTCACCAGTATTTATAGGCATACACCAAGGTCACTCTTGAAAACTATCCGTTGGAGAGACAGCTTCGTGAGTTCCCTCTTGTGGTGTGTGAAACGGCTATATTTAGGGTTTGAAACTCCCTAACACTTCCTAGGCAATAGCCTTTCATGTAGACGGTCTTCACTTTTTGCAGTCTGGAACTTTTGTACATCTAACATCCTTTTTTCAGAGACACATCCTTTGTCGATTGTCGATATGGTACGATGTTGTCTTCCTCTTTTTGACTTTTGTCTCCAGTTAAAGGTAAACACCTTCAACGGCTCTTTTTGGTTACAAACTCTGAGTTTGATATAACCTTAACAACACTTCTGACTTAGTTCCTTTTGTTTGCATTTGAATGTCTTGGCAGATATCTAACTTTCTTAGGAATCGCGATCTTCTCAGTATTGCATCCTTCAGATAGATATATTCAGTGTCTCGGAACATTCAGGTTCATACTGAGCATTCAGTACCTCACTGATTCTTCAGTAATTACTGTGCCTTCAGTATTCTTGATCTTTAGTTTCTCAGTCTTCAGTCTTTGTGTCTTCAGAGTCTTCTGAGTCTTCAGGGTCTTCTGAGTCTTCAGGGTCTTCTGAATCTTTGTAGTTTTTACTGACTGATGTGCTGAGTCTTCTCGCTGAGTCTTCAGTTTACTCAGTATCCTACTGAGTCTTCAGTAACTATCCTGAACTATATCTGCTGACTATACATTCTGCAGATAACATCCTGAATATTCAAAAAACTGAATCCTAACTCAACTATCAAGATCATTCTGAACATATCATACTCAGGGATTTTGGTATCTAATCAAAATCATAAATCTTTATTAAAATTCATCTCCCAACAATTTCCCCCTTTTTGATGATGCCAAAAACCTATCTTGTTACAAACAAATAACCTATACTCAGGTTTCAGTTTATCCTATTACAAGATTGGTTGTCTCCCAACAATTTCTTAAATCAGAGAATCTCTCAACAATTTCAGAGTTTCTCATCAGTTTAATCATTCAGCAATTTCTTCAGTAATGAATCTCTTTAACTAGTTCATTACCAAATACTTAAACAATTTCTCCCTTATCAATCATACAATCAGTTCAGAGACATTCATTCAGGCATATCAAAATAAAATACATGTAAATAAGATAATGAGATATTATCTTTTGAGCATAATGATAAATCTTCATTGATGATTGGTATCCCATTATATATTACAATGAGTTTATCAACAAAATCAAAAAGACAAAATTTAAAGATTACAAAATCTTACGAGTCTTGATCTTGATCTTTCGATTTTGGCTCTTGATCTTCTCGCTCTTGGTTTGCTTCATTCTCAACTTCATCGGTGGGCACTTCGGTCAAACATTAAAAAAATCTCTTCTTGACTCATTTCTTTCCTTGATGATGTCCGGATGTTTCTGTTAAACCCAATCGACCAAAGATATCGAGCAATCTCTTGAGTAATGGCCTTCTCATTCACCAAGCCATTATCAAGTTTTGGAGGTGGATAGGAATATGGACCAGGGGCTACTATCTGTACTTCTCCTTCATCCGCAAAGTTAATCCAGCTCTGTAGATATTTTGGATAGAAGATAAGAAGGTATTCAATGAAAGCTTCATTCGATCGAGCTTTCCCTCTCCATTCCCCGAGAACATCATAATTGAACCGAAGGTCCTCTTGACTTCTTCCCACATATCGTTGAGTTTGATAGGCATCCATTTATCAACGTGGGGCCACTTTTAGTGCTTTTTTGATGTTCCTTTCCTCTTGCTCGCAAACTTCCGAAATCACTCCTTCGCTTCGCTCTTCGTCTATCTTCCTTCCGATCCACAGACGTTCACGAGACCGGCGGCGGCTTTTCTTAGCTTGTTCTTCTTGGAGTGTGTCTTGAGCATTTCTCGTGTTGAAGACTTTCTTACGAGGTTGAGACTCAGATTCCTTTGGTTGTTCTGTTTTCTTCATCATCCGAGAATCGAGTTTTCTCTGTATTGGCATAGAAGCCTTTGACGTTTGCTTTTCGGGTTGAACAACGCCCAAGGCTTTCCTCTTCATAGGCGATTCAAAAAGCGGCTGGCTTGTTCCAACCTTTGCTCTAGCACTTTCGGTTTCTCTCTTGCAACATCAAGCATAGCTTGCTCTGTAAACTCGAGTGTAGATAGGTTTTTTCTACGGCGAACTTCAACTTCTCGGTAGCTCAGAGCTTCTTTAAAGGCTTTTTGCTAGATTATACATTTCAGCATCTTTCTGAGCCTTCTTCTCCAAAGTACGTGCCATGAACTTTTTGAGATCTTCAGCTTCCTTTTCCCCCTTCTTGGCACCATAATTTGGAAGAAGCTTCGGAAGTCTTTGTGTCCATGTGATATTGCTCTTTGCTCACACAAATGAACTTCTCCTGCTTATCTCGATCTTGTTCGTCTTCCAGCCTCCTTAGTTGGTTCTTGGCCACAGAAAATTCTTCAGATAAGTGGGCAAACTGGCCAGAGAGTGCTTCTTTGAACATCTCTGTCATCTTGGTCATAGTATTGAGCTCATTTCCTCAACAATGAGACTTGATTAGCACCTCATTCTTTTTACGCCGGTTTCACCTCTAGAAATCGAGAACTTTCACGGTGTTTCTACTTGATTCATCACTTAACTTCGGCCTTGACTCCCTCCAGCTTCTCATTTAGCTTTCCTTCCATGGAGATCATCTAGGTGGTTAGAGTGTTTTGAATTTGCACCAGTTCTGAAGAGTGACTAAGACCGTCCATCTTTTGAGCTTGATTGGCCAATGTTTCTTCCATTTGAGCAATCTTGATCATTATTGGCTCAACCTTCTCAAGTTTCTCTATCAGGGAAGTGAGATCAATCTCAGAATCTTTACGCACCTCTGTGTTGTCGATCATCTTGAGCTCTGTTTTCATTCGAGCTCCGGTCTCATTTGCGCCTCGATCCCGAAGAGTACTATCAACATTCGATGTTGACTAGATCCGAGTTGATCGACAATGAAGTCTCCTTTTCAATCTGAGGCGCTTCTCAACATCTCCTGTTGGTCCCCATCTCCATCTTGAGATTTATCTCATTTGCTTGGGGCACCAACTTTAGTTGCTCTCCTCTCACCAACTTCCTCTCGAACCAAACTCATCAAAATCGGCGTTTTTCATCCTGAGCTTTGTCCTTCTGAACCCTGAGAAGTCGGTCAGAAAGGCTGTCTCCTCATTCCACCAGTCTTCCCCTCTAAAAGCAGCAATATCAAGCATCTCGGGAAGAGTCTGATTGAGGATAAATCTGATTGTCCTTAATCGAAGAAAATATCTTGCGATCGGGATGAAATTTGAGCTCGGTATCGGTCAAGTATGAACCGTTCCCCTTGCTCCTCCACTCGCCTTCTTGACCTCGCCTTTCTTCCATCTCGGTCTTTACGGTTCATTTGAAGTTTACGCTAAGGGATCAAGAAGTAGATCACTTTCGGGGAGCTCATCAAGAATATTACGCTCCACGAGTCTCAAAGACTATCGAAGTTTGTGCGGTCAGTCCTCGGTTTGCATCGAGTGGGTTACGAGGCTGGAATCGTATATCCTCGGTTTAGTGCGAGTTGGCTTGTCGGTCTGAGCTTTCACATCTTCGGATCGACTCAGTGCAGCTCTTACATGCGAGCTGCACACGGTAGGCATCTCGAGGTCGAGCTCCTTTGAAAATTTCTGAGAAATTTTATACATCTTGGCGATGTTTGAGCACCTCGGAAAAAGACACGCTCCTCGGTCGATCCTGTGTCCCGAGATAACCTGAGCCAACACTTGTAATGGTGAACTCGAGCGGTTTGGCCCTCAGATTGAATTTCTTGGGATCACTTTCATCTTCATCGGTGAGAACCACCAATCTTCGCGTTTTTGGAGCAAGATTCTTCTGTTTCATCATTTTTGCTCCCTGCTCCATCTTTGCCTCCAACAACACCTTCCCCCTAGTTTTTTGGGTCTCTTTTTCAACAAGTGCGAGAAGGTGATTCTACCTTCTTTTCTCTTCCCCCGATGACTTTGCCTCTTTGCAAAAGAATGGGTTTAAGGAGAATTTTGGATTTAGGAAATGGGGTCGAATTGGCGAAGATATCCTCCTCCCTCTCGCACATCTCCAAAATGTAAGCAATTTTGGTGGCATGGTGGATCTTGCCTTTGATTGAGATCGCCCGTCAATCTTCCTCAAAACTTTGGTCCGCTTTCACTCACCGTCCGGATCGAGAATTTGACCGGTTGAAATCTGTGGTGGGTGAAGCTTCTATCGCCGCCATCAAACTGAGCTTGGGTACTTATGCGCTCAAAACTCCCCAAGAAGACTCATGATGCACTTGCTCACAATATCCATCAACACACGATATTGTGGCTTGAGGTGTGCTTTTTTATGTAGTGTCGCCTCAAACTTAACGAGATTCTCCGCAATCCTATCTAAGTACTCCGCTCTCTTTCCGACATATATCGTCGTAGGATCCTCTCCTCTATCACGAGCTCGAAAACATCATTCAGACCTTCGGAACAATATCGATCTCTCTCAAAATCGACGTATTTGGATGGTCGCTCTAAGTGTGATCTGATTAACTTAGAATGCATACAGCCCTCTTCATCTATTTTCAAGTTACAGATGAATTCGATTACCTCTTTCACAAACTCCTGGTCTGGTCGGTTTGCGACTAGTTGGGTGAGTTTAGCCAGTCGAATCATATGCAGAGCCTCTGGCTTTGAGTTGGTTGTGCTTTCAAGTGAGACAACGAACTCGTACCACGACTTGTTGGTTTTGGCTAATCTCTCGAACAGGGTTGGAGCCATTTTAGAGTTTGATTGAAGAAGTGAAGCTTTAGGGTTTGGAGAATTTCTTGGCAAAGGGGATTTTTAATTTTAGAGGATTTGAAAACGAAGGGTTTGATAAAATTTTGGCTTGAATGGCTGATTGGGGTTTATATAGCCTTGAGATCGTGGGGAATCGTGTTGGTTAGGTGAGTAACAACGGTTGAGATTAATTTCCGATTAATCGTATATCTGAAAACGACGATCTCCGAAAAGTAAGCCGCCAAAACATCCTCATTGGTCATTAATGTAGCAGAGCATTAAATGACTGTTGACCTTCTTCGGAATTTAAAACGATCCCGCCCAAAACAAACATTCCTCAGGTGTTTTTATATTTATTGCGAATGATTACTGAATTTACTTGAGCAATAAATGGATCGCATGAGTCATTACTTCTTCAGACCAAT
The DNA here is from genome assembly GCA_037126765.1 of Stenogyne calaminthoides. Lineage (NCBI taxonomy): Eukaryota > Viridiplantae > Streptophyta > Magnoliopsida > Lamiales > Lamiaceae > Stenogyne > Stenogyne calaminthoides. Next base: position 38,685,410 of record JBBCBC010000001.1, on the reverse strand, counting down.
TTTCCTCTATCAGTCTTTCGAAAGTAATCGATCTTGATAAAATGTCATTATAATATCGAAATCTTGAATTGGTTCAATATCTTTCTTGAGTTTTTCGAGACTCGATCAAGTATTTCCATTTTATCTCGAGCTTCTCGAAGCGATACGAGAAAACTTCATGCATCTGAAAACCTTCAATTTTTTAGATTTTACTCTAAACACCTGGTTCTAGCATCCTTAATTCAACTGAAAGTTCTTAAAATCTTGATTTCGCCAAAGGTTTAGTCAAGATATCAGCTCTCTACTTATCACTATGAATTTTCTCCATCCTTATGTCCTTCTTCTCGACATGATCTCTGATGAAGTGATGTCTGATATCCACATGCTTGCATCCGTGTGCAATCGGGGTTTTTGTGAAATAGCAATGGCACTATTATTATCACAAAATATTGGGCTACAACTTTATAATCCCTCAATTGTTGTCTGAGCCAAAGAATGCAGGCACGCAGACTTTTCCTGCAGACCATATATTCAACCAAGTAGTACTTGTTGTTCATCGAGGTGCATTTCTTCGAAAACCAAGATATCAGCTTGCTTCCTAGAAATTGATAAGTTCCTGACGTGGACTTCGTCACATTCAAGATCCTCCATAATCGGCATCCCTAAGTAACCACTTAACTCTAGGTTATCATCAGCTGGATACCATAATCCTCTATTCATTGTGCCCTTAAGATATTTTAGTATTTTTTTGGCAAAGATCCATGTGACTAGCCTTAGGATTAGCTTGGTATCTTTGCACATATCCCAACAAAGAAATGTTATATCGGCCTACTTGGCGTGAGATAGAGCAATGATCCAATGATTCCTCTATAATCAGTATGACTTACTGATTTGCCTTCAGAATCAGGATCCATCTTATAGTTAGTATTCATGGGAATTCTAACTGTATTGTAATTTTGTACACCATATTTGGCAATCAGATCTCTTGTGTACTTTGCCTGGTTGATGAATATTCCTTCCTTTGATTGTTTCACTTGAAGTCCTAGAAAGAAATTCATCTCTCTCATCATTGACATCTCAAACTTGCCTTTCATCAGTGTTGAAAACTTTTCACACAGCTGATGGTTTGGAGATCCAAAAATGATGTCATCAACATATATCTGAACTAGTAAGATATCTTCCCCATCCTCTATCCTGAACAGAGTTCTATCAATAGTTCCTTTGACAAAACCATGGTCAGTAAGAAACTGAGAAAGAGTATCATACCATGCTCTGGGTGCTTGCTTAAGACCATACAAAGCTTTTCTTAGCCTGTAAACTTGGTCATTATGTTTGAAACCAGGAGGTTGTTCCACATAAACCTCTTCTTTAAGCACGCCGTTCAAAAATGCACTTTTCACATCCATCTGATAGACTGTGAACTTCATGTGGGCAGCATATGCAAGAAACAATCTGATGGCTTCTAGTCTTGCAACAGGTGCAAAGGTTTCATCATAATCCAAGCCTTCTTCTTGGGAATAACCTTGTGCAACTAGCCTTGCCTTGTTTCTCACAATGTTGTTGTTTTCATCTCTTTTGTTCTTGAAAACCCACTTGGTTCCAATGACATTGTGCCTTTCTGGTCTATCTACTAGCTCCCATACTTCATTCCTCGAGAATTGATTCAAATTTCATCTTGCATGGCAGTAATCCAGTGAGAATCTTGTAGAGCTTCACCAATCTCAGTAGGTTCTTTCTCTGATAGGAAGCAGCAGAATAGTGCACTCTCTCCATGGAACCTTCTAGTCTTAACACCTTCAGTTAGATCACCCACAATCTGGTTTGTAGGATGGCTATCTAACCATTTCCTTCTTGATGTTCCCCCTTCAATGGTTTCCTCAACATTTGAAATGTTAGGTTAAGTTAAATCAGCAAACTCAAGGAACAACAAAACAGGAGAAAGGGAATCATCTTCCTCAGGGGAAATTCTATTCAGAACATTGTCAGAGACATTTGTTCCCCTTTGGTTGATAGATTCAGAATTTGCCTCAGCTGTGACCACATCTTCATTGGCATCACGCACTGAAGTGCGAAGGCGTGTGTGCTTGATTGGTCACCTTTGGAGTGTTGGTTTTCCTGGGTCTCACCATCCCGATTTCCATCGTGAACTTCTTTATCTGAGTCTGAGTCACTCCAATCATAGATAATGACTGACTTCTTCTTTTCAGGTTCAGTGGATGATTTATCTTTCGTTTCGAGCTTAATCTGGTGATCCTCTTTGTCGGCCGGTTCATTTGCATCATGTTCTGTTTCTTCCGAACACAAAGCAGATTCATCAAAAACAACATGAGGTGTTTCCTCCACAATAAGAGTCCTACAGGTTGTAAACTCGAAAGTTTTTACTAACTTCGAATATCCTAAGAATATTCCTTCATCGAACTTTTACTATCAAATGTTTTCAACCCGATCTTTACCATTATTGTGTATGAAACACTTGCAACCAAACACACGAAAAGAAAAAGAAACAAGAGGCTTCATTTCATTCCAAAGCTCATAAGGCGTTTTGCCTTGACTTTTTGTCAAGATGGATCTATTCTCGAGAGTAGCATGCGGTGTTGATGTAACCTTCAAATCGACCCAAAATCTTTTAGGAATATCGCCTTCAAATTTATCATTGTCCTTGCGAACTTCTTTTCGAGTTACATTCTTCTTTCAAAGAACACCATTTTGTTGAGGGGTCCTTTACGGTGATGTTTCATGTAGAATTCCATTTCTCGCAATAATAAATCGAAATGATATGATTTATAAACTCGGTTCCTTTGTCGGATCGATTTTGACCACACTCAGATTTTTCTCATTCTTGAGCCTTTTCGATGAAATTCTGGCGACTTTTATCCGAGTCTCTTTCTTCTTCGAGTAAGAATATGACCCAAGTATATCTTGAGTAGTCATCAACTACTACCAATGTGTATTTCACGCCATTAGTGCTCACGGGTGTTATAGGACCAAACAGATCCATATGCAAAAGCTGAAGTATTCTCTCAGTAGAAACTTCTACTTTGCTTTTAAATGATGCTTTGACTTGTTTTCCTTTCTGGCAAACATCACAAATGTGTTCCTTACTGAACAGTTCATTAGGCAACCCTCTCACAAGAGCTAATCTTGCAAGCTTGTTCAGGGTTTTGAAGTTTAGGTGATTCATTCTTTTATGCCATAACCAACTGGTATCTGTGGAACTTTTAGCAATTAAACATGTATCTTTAGGAGTTGAACTCCAATCAGCAAGATACACATTCCCTTTTCTTGTACCAGTCAGTAATACTTTCTATGATGTATCATCTTTCACAAAGCATAAGTTCTTGGAGAACTCAACATTGAAACATTTATCACATAATTTGCTAATTGACAGCAAGTTATGCTTCAATCCAGATACATATGAAACACCATGGATATGAACCGAAGTCGACTTCCAAAGTTCCATATCCTTGACCATCCTTGGAGTTATCTCCAAAAGTGATCTGTGGGCCTCATTGTTCAACATAGTCACTGAGCATCTTCTTGAATCCTGTCATATGTCTTGAGCATCCGCTGTCAAGATACCATACATCAGGAGCTTTTTCATCTCTGCTCATCAGTGCCATGTGATCTTTCATCAGCTTAGTGCCCTGGTTTTCCTTCTTAAAAACAGATCAATTCTTAGGTACCCATTTTGTGTAGGGTCCCACGAGGTTATTTGTACCTTCGGAATCCAAATGCGACAACCCTAATCACTTTAGAGTGGCTAATTTGTCTTCCATAAACATCAACATATACATCCACTACTCGGGTGCCTTAGCGATTTTACGTATATGTGTGCTAGCTTTAGCATGAACATGTGCCTTAGAGTTTTTTTGGTTCGGGCCTTCGTCCAAATGCTTAGGCTTTTTGTGCGGTGGGTCTAAATCTTTGATGACTCGGGTTGATATAACTTTACCCTTAAGGCAAGTGAGGTTCGGGTTATGCATCTTTGAAATCTGGTCTTTCAAGATAATCGAGGACTTGGTCTCTTTAGTTGAGAATATCTCTGCTGAGTGTTTCTCATCGAGGATTTCTCGATGGTTGATGTGGAGCCTTTCGAGGTTTGCATTCTTAGCCTGAGGCTTTGAAGTACTTGCCTGAAACTTTCCAACTGACTGCTCAGGTTTTCTTGTCTTCACCGAGGTTTGGGCTTTCTAACCCGATCATTCAGTTTTACTGAGACCATAGGTCCTTTTCCCTTGTCTACAACCTTGGGCATTTCTTCAGTTTGAAGTGTAGGTGCCATTGGTTTTACAAAGATAGTCTTCTTGCTACTTGACGCAGCATTTAGATGACCATGTGAGGTTCCCCCTGGAATATATCCCAATCCAGATTTTATAGTCACAGATCTCTGGTAACTCTGAATTTCATCTATTACATTAAATGTTTTATTCAATAGAGTTAACTTCTTCTGTGCACTATCCTCACAGTTCTGTAGAGTTTTATGCTTCTCAGAGAGGTCATTGAACTTCGATTCGATTTCTTTGAATCTCTTCAGTGGATTTCTCTAGCTTTTCAGTTAGGGACATTATCAACTTCTCTTTCTCTAAGAGTTGTACTTTCAGAACATCCAGTTCATCAGTAGCTCCCATTAATTGAGAAGTGACTTCAATATTGCTAGAGTCTTTCCATTTTAGATTTTCTTTCTTTCCTTATTACGCTCTTGAGTTTGATTTAGCAGATCCTTGCAAAACAAAGATAGTCCTTCATCAGATTCTCGAAAGAATCCATCAGGTCAAAATGACTGTTTTCAGTGGAACTAGAAAACTCTTGTGCTAGTGTAGGAGCAACAACAGAGAAAGAAGAGTTTACCTCCTCAATGGCCATCAGACAGATGTCATCACTTTCCTTTGTTCGAGAATATCTCATCGAAGAGCTAGATCCCTCCTCAGAGTGTTCTTCTTCTGCAACCATGGCCTTTTTGCTTGAGAACTTCTGGTCTCTTATAGCTTGTCTTTCTCTTCTCTCCTTAGCACTCAAATCTGGACAATCATACTGGAAGTGACCTTTCTTCTGGCAGTTATAGCATCTGTTGGCATCATCATCCTGGTCATTTCCTTCTTTGGACTTGGAGTCCTTTCTTTTGGATGAAGATCCTTCAGCTTTCAGGTCTTTCTTCTTCTCAGTTGATCTGTCCTCAGGTTTCTTCTGGTACCTGTGGTTCCTGTAATAGCTTTTGTATTTTCCAAATCTACTATTGAGTCTATCAAACCTTCTTGCCATCGATCTGCTAGCTTTTCCTCAAGCTCATCCGATTTTTTGGCATGGGGGTTTTCGGACTCTCTAGTTTTTCTGTGTTTTATCTTTGGCTTTTAAGGCCACATTCTTTCGATGAAGAATCATCTTTCTTTGTCCACCTTTTTGGATTTCTTATCAATTACAAATTCATAGGCTTTCAGCTCAGAGAAGACTTGTTGGTAAGGCATTGAGTTAATATTCTTGGTGTTTTCAATCACCACTGCATGAATATCTCATTTCTTAGATAGACCTCTAAGAATTTTCAATGCAACTTCTCTCTGTGGGTATTTCTTTCCAAGTGCATTTAGATCATTCATGATGCTAGTGAATCTGACTTCCAGTTTGTCTATTGATTCACCATCATCCATTTCAAAACTGTCAAACTTTCCAATTGCCACTAAAAGTTTGTTTTCTTTTATATGATCGTGTCTTGGCACATAACGTGCCTAGTGTATCCCAAATCTCTTTAGAAAGATTACGGTGAGAGATCATTCCCATCACACCATCATCAATTGTCTTTGTATAGTGTGTCTTTTTGCAATGTAGTCTAGATTGACTAACTTTCTCTCCTCAGAGTCGGTTGGTCATCGACTTAGGAAATTCTCGCTTTCTAGGATCAATTCTCTCATCTTTTGTTCCTCCGGGATTCACTACAAAGAACTGGAATGGTCCTTGAGAGACCACTCTCCACATACGCTCATGTTTGGAATGAGATGAGCCTGCATTCTCGATCTCCATAGGTCATAGTTCTCTCATCGAGAACATGGGAAGTTTTTTAGAAGACATTTTTACGATCTCTTGAAAAATAAAAGGTTTCAAACAAATAAGATCGATTCGGATAGACCACAAGTATTTTTGAAAATAAAACTTTGATCAACACGTGAAAGTGGTCAAGTTGAACCACCGCTCGATACCACTTGTTGGTCCCGGTGCAACGCAGTCTTTACACGTGTATGGGGGAATACACGTGTTGGTGTTTTTAAACTTTTTTTCTTCGAGGTCACTTGGGTTAGATAATCTCGAAGATTAGGTTCGAGAAGCCACAGATCGCTCTCGAGTCAAAGTCTCATCGAGGCGGTGATCCTGGTCGCTTTTAAAAACCTCGAGATAATCCCAACCGAGTCCACGAGTGTCAGAGATCCTGAGTTGCTTGGATCGAGATATAACTAACTTCATGAACCCTCGAAGAAGAATGCGTTCGGTTTGGTAACTATCTGTTCTAGCTACTCGGTTGTCTTGGAATGGTTGGCCCTTAGTTTATACTCGTTTTAAGCTTTGCGAAAAACCTTCCCTTTATGAAATAGTGATTAGGTTGTGATTCACTTATGCAACTTCATTGGATTGATTCCAACCGAATATCGATTGAAAAGTATGCTTTCAAAATCAAGTCAATGCAATGGATAAGCACGGATAAGGAAAGCAATAAAGAACACGGCAATTATAGTGGTTCAGAGACTCAAGCTCCTACGTCCACTCTCTCCAGGCTCTTGGAGAAATCCACTATCAACAAGGCTTTACGACTACCTCGTGGTTTACTTACTCAACTTCGTACGAGTTTTCGACTACTCCACGTAGTTTACTTACTCAACCCGACCTTGAGCTTTACACTACCTCGTAGTTTACTTACTCAATCACACACAAGCTTTCAGACTACCCCTGTAGCTTACTAACTTCTCCTCTAGAGTTTTCTGACTACTCCGTGTAGTTTACTAACTCTTTACAACACTTCTCACCAACAAAACACACTACAACTACCTTCACAAGGGTTTGGGGTTTCTTGGTTGGTTTCCAACTAGGATGAGATATCCTTTACAATGAGGTACAATGCAACGGGTTAGGATATCTCGACTAAGCTTTGGATAATTCTTATCAAGTTAGGCTTAGTATAGTGAGCTCTCTTCAATATTGAAGCACTTGGGAAATTCTAAGTTTTTCGAAAGTGCTTTTTAACTTTTACAAGAATAGGCTTTGAGCTCTTAAGTTTAGTATAAATTTCCGTAACCTTACAATGTAGAGGGTCACCAAGATTTATAGGCATACACCAAGGTCACTCTTGAAAACTATCCGTTGGAGAGACAAACCGTGAGTTCCCTCTTGTGGTGTGTGAAACGGCTATATTTAGGGTTTGAAACTCCCTAACACTTCCTAGGCAATAGCCTTTCATGTAGCCGGTCTTCACTTTTTGCAGTCTGGAACTTTTGTACATCTAACATCCTTTTTCGAGAGACACATCCTTTGTCGGTGTCGTGATGGTGCGATGTTGTCTTCCTCTTTTTGACTTTTGTCTCCAGTTAAAGGTAAACACCTTCAACGGCTCTTTTTGGTTACAAACTCTGAGTTTGATATAACCTTAACAACACTTCTGACTTAGTTCCTTTTGTCTGCATTTGAATGTCTTGGCAGATATCTAACTTTCTAAGGAATCGCGATCTTACCGATGTGCATCCTTGAGATAGATATATTCGATTGCCTCGGAACATTGAGTTCATCTTGAGCATTGAGTACCTCACTGATTCTTCAGTAATTATTGTGCCTTCAGTATTCTTGATCTTTAGTTTCTCACTCTTCAGTCTTTGTGTCTTCAGAGTCTTCTGAGTCTTCAGGGTCTTCTGAGTCTTCAGGGTCTTCTGAATCTTTGTAGTTTTTACTTGATCGATGTCTTGAGTCTTCTCATTTGAGTCTTGATTTTCAAGTATCTCATCGAGTCTTTAGTAACTATCCTGAACTATATCTGCTGACTATACATTCTGCAGATAACATCCTGAATATTCTAAAAACTGAATCCTGACTTAACTATCAAGATCATTCTGAACATGTCATACTCAGGGATTTTGGTATCTAATCAAAATCATAAATCTTTAATTAAAATTCATCTCCCAACAGAGAGTGTAGTAAGATCTCACTTACTACGAGATACTAGGTATCTCATGATGGATGCACAAATACCTTAGAGGCTATTGGTATACCCATCCGAGAAACCGTTTGATGTAGTTCCACTATATGTGTCTACGGGTGTCTCGGTTAGTGGGAGCGATGCGATACTCCTTTGACTTGAGGTCAATACGCACAACATGTGTGGAGTGATGAACTTTGACCATGACCGACGCTTGCACCCGTCTATGGGTAGATATGGCTTGGATTGGGTTCATCATGAAGTGCATGTGCGTGGTAGTTGAACCAAGAAAAGGATTCATTCCTCAAAGTGGATTTAGAGAGAATACTCATCTTCTCATCGTAATTGGATCTAAGTCATTGGCCAATGCACGTCAACTTAGACTTTGTGACTAAGTGTGACATTAATGATCAATTATTGATTTGAGATAAATTGATTTAGTTATTTGAATAGGCACTTCATCATGTTCAAGACTAATTGAGTATTCGTGAATGAAATGAGGAAATCGCAATTAGCCCACGTTACGATTACAGGTAGTTGCATGTTTCTCGCAACGTACCTCATATATTGAGAATGTCTGATTTATTGACTAGGGTTCAATTAAGACCGTTAGTTTGACTAATCGCTCGATAAATGAGGGCATATGGGTCACACCACAAGTAGTTCCCTTTTACGGATTATAGTTGGTTGATTAAATGTTAAGTTGGATTTAATATTTAATTTATGGAGAAGAAATTAATAATAGATTAAATTGGAATTAATTATTATTAATATTATTTAATTGAATTTGATTTAATTAAATAAGAATTCCCAATAATTATATTTGAAATATAATTATAGGATTTAATGTATATGGAAATAAATCGTAGAGATTTTCATATAAGACATTTAAATCCGTAGAGATTTATATTTAGGGAATTAAATTAAAGGAATTAATTTAATTCAAGATTAGGGTTTTTATTTCCCTAATTGGGCTAGCTTAAGATTTAAGTTGGGTCTCCCCTATATATACAGACTCTTGGGAATTCACAAATAACGTAACTTCATATTCTCTCCATAAGATCTAAAGTTTGGATTTTCCTAGCTGATTCAACTTGGGATTCAACACTGGCAAATTCGTGCAGATCCGTTCTTGGGGATTACGTGGATACCATAGTTGAGAAATCTGCTATCGAATCACTGTAAGGTTTCTCGTTATGATTATTGTAATCTGTATGTAATTAATTGTTCGTTGTTTGTGAACTTTAATTTCCGCTGCGCATGTGATTACGTGTTTTACGTGTCTCTAAATTCCAACATCTTGGGCAGATCCCTGTTAGAACAACCTTTTTTGCTTTCTTATTTTGATCTCATGGTCACTTTAGGGCCATAGACTATCTTTGCTTTCTCTCTCTTGTACGGGTCACTTTTGGGTCCACCCTTTTATTTTTTTCTTTAATATATCGCTTATTTGCCTAATAAAAAAAAAAGAGTTTCAAGAAATCGCCCCCCGCCCCAGGTAAAAATCATCCTGAATATCATCAACCCCATTATCCCCTAAATTAATAGTAAAAGTATCAAACATAGAAAAGAAGCATCGAAAAGAGTATTACCACCGCCATCGCCACAACCATCGTCAGCCCCAACTCCGGCCCTGCTGCCACTGCCACTGCCGCCACTGCCACCGCTGCCACCACCACCACGGCCAATGACCAAGCCACAGCCTCTATCGCTACCTTTGCTACCGCCGCGACCGCCGCCACCACCTAGGCCAAGGTCATCGTCCTCATTGTCTGAAAGGTCGTCGAGGAAATAACCGGGTTGGACACCCATACGATTAGACAATAGCTCTGCAATACACCGCCACTTCCTTGCATTTTCTTCTCTGAGCTCGGCCCTGAGCCCCTCCCTAATCTCCTCACCCTCTTTGAGGCGGTTATGACGATCTTGCAGTCTTTGAAATAACAGAGGGTTGAGGCGACCTACCGCATCTAGAAATCTTGTTGGGGAACATTTTGCCCGGATCTATTCGAGGTGCAATTTAAATACAAATTTAAATAAATAATTATTAATAGCATGATTAATCTTATTAATTCAAATAACAATTACCAACAACATGCATGTGTAAAAATAATTTCACTTAAAATCGTACACATGCGGAATCTAGGATTTTACGCGAAACATACATCTTGAAGAGACAACCGTTGAGACGATGGATCAACCCAAATGCCTTCTCATGTATATCCCATGTCCTTGCTCGTTATCCGGTGGAAGATACGCACGAACAATTTAAACAAAGAAAAAAGAAAAAATATATTGCACCACCTTTGTGGATTTCTAATTTTTCCAAGACTGGAATTGTGTTGTTGGGATGAAAAATTCATCCCCTATTTATAAGCATGGGGGGGATATTAGGGTTATTGTGGGATATGGAAATTTCTTTGTGTCTTCCCCAAGATACAATCTTGAATATATCTCATATATTCTATTTTCCATATATATCTGTCTGAATTTAGAGGCACGTAAACACGTAATACATGCACAACGGAAATAAACAGTTCACCAACAACGAACAGTTAATTGCATAAATATCAAATCTCTACGGATTTGTATCCATTTATATCAAATCCTATAATAATATTCCATATATTATTATTGGGAATCCTATTTAATTAAACCTAATTTAATTAAATATTAATAATAATTAATTCAAAATTAATCTATTATTAATTAATTCTTCATAAATTAAATATTAAATCCAATTTAACATTTAATCAACCAACTATAATCCGTAAAAGGGAACTACTTGTTGTGTGACCCATAGGCCCTCATATATCGAGCGATTAGTCAAACTAACAGTCTTAATTGAACCCTAGACAATAAATCAGACATTCTCAATATATGAGGTACATTGCGAGAAACGTGCAACTACCTGTAACTGAAACATGGGCTATTACGATTTCATCATTTCATTCACGAATACTCGATTAGTCTTGAACATGATGAAGTGTCTATTCAAATAACTTAATCATATTATCTTTAATCACTAATTGATCATTTATGTCACATTTGGCCACAAAGTCCAAGTTGACGTGCATTGGCCAATGACTTTGATCCAATTATGATGAGAAGATGAGTATTCTCTCTAAATCCACTTTGATGAATGAATTATATTCTTGGCATAACTACCACGCACATGCACTTCGTGATGAACCCAATTTAAGCCATATCTACCCATGGAAGGGTGCAAGCGTCGGTCATGGTCAAAGTTCATCACTCCACATATGTCGTGCGTATTGACCTCAAGTCAAAGGAGTATCACATCGCTCCCACTAACCGAGACACCCGTAGACACATATAGTGGAACTACATCAAACGGTTTCTCGGATGGGTATACCAATACCCTCTAAGGTATTTGTGCATCCATCATGAGATACCTAGTATCTCGTAGTAAGTGAGATCTTACTACACTCTCTAAGAGTATGATGCAGATCGCAATCCAATCTCAATTGCATCATCAATATTCCATTCTTGATGATCCTTGATCGGGGCTATTTGAGAATAATGCTTAAGTCATCTGAGTTCTCACACCCTCAATGACATCAATGACTCATAGGAACACAGATAAGAACAATTGCAAACAGTCAAACACAATATTCTAATAAGTGTAATGCCATACATTTAATATTAAATAAACAATAATATTAAGTCAATACTGAATATTATCTTAGCATTATGTCCTTACAATGGATTGTCTCTAGGACACTAACACTAACAATATCTTCCCACAAAAATCTCCCCTTATTTTATTCCTCATATTTTCGAAAATTACTCGAAAAAAACCTAGTCAAAGATTCTTGAATTTATGAGATAATCTTGTATTCCAAGAATATTTATCTTCCATAAAATCTTTCCAAGAAAATCTTTTTCTTTCATTTTCTTGTATTTTTAAAAAATTGTAGAAAAATTTGGCAATAATTATTTCTTTTATTTTAATCACCTTTTCATTAATTGGACTTATATTGGGCTACTTGAGGAGCCTTTAGGAGAATTAAGATTGAACCTCCCAATGGGTTCTGAATTATCAATATTGAGCCACAATATTATTCAGCCCATTAATATTAATTTACTCCACTATAAAATTAATATTGCACTATACATCTTAACTCATATTACGATAATATGGCTCCCGATTATTATTTCCCATGTTTAAGATTATTTAGCCCATTAATTAATTAAGACACTAAAAAGATTTATATTAATTAATATCTTATTCCTTGGAGTAAAGATAGCTCAGCATTATTATCCATATCGGAATTTAATCAACTTGCAAGATTTGTATGATAAAACTTCTGAGCCCACCAAGGGGACAAATCAAACAAGACTTTCCTTGCACATGTTTCTCTATATTAAATCTTTAGCAATTGTCATGCAATTAATAATATTGCCCAAAATGCAAAATATAGAATCATTCTCTGATTCTAAACCCAACATAGATCAGAGCAATAAATATTAATTACACACAATCCTATTTAAGTGATAGAGATTAAGAAATCAACAATCACTGGTCTAATTCTTCATCCCATAAGTCAGTACGGAAGAATTTATCCTCTCTGTAGGTCCGCTTCAATCTCTTAGTCAAGACAGGTCAATCTGAGCTTTGCACATCAACCTCTACCAATGGAGTGTTCAATTCCATCTAGGTTGTGAAGATGTACTTATTTACAAGGAACTGTTAATGTGATCTTCTGTGATCGGGTATCACCACATTAACTTCAATGCAATATGTACCAATATTGAACGATTTGCAATAAATAAATAACATTTATTCATATTTAAAGCAACAATGATACAAGATTTATATTCAGTAAATAAGAGTATATTAGTCTGTTATACAAAGTAAAAACATACTTTCACGTATAACCCTAACAAGTACCCATTGTCTGGTGGTGCCGGCCTCCTCCACATAGATCTGAGTCAAATTAGCTGGAGATTGTGGTTTTGAACTTGACGGTTCACCCGTCTGGCAGCTTCAACCCTTTCTCGCACCGTTCTCTATAAAAAATAAATATTATTAATTTTAGGTGTAAAAATAAATATTATTAATTTTAGGTGGGTCGTGCGGCTGTAGGTGGAGGTTCTTGTATCCTCATCGTAGGGGTGGCCGAGTGCCAACGTCTCAAGGTGGTCTAGAGAGCGTCCGAGCCATAGTTCCTGTTAACAAATAAAAAATATTAATATTAATTATGAACTTATTGTATAATTAAATAAATTATATTACTTACTTCCGCCATGTGATGCTCCAGAATCGACCGGGATCCAGCCCTGTGCAAAGTGACGCCCCCATTCCCTACTTGCTGACTCAAGCAATTTTGGCGATTCTTCCGGCACATCTCCTGGTATGTTGGATCGCTCCAAACTGCCACAATCAATGCCCAGGCGCCTAGGTCCATTTGCTCGGTCAAATCCAGGCCTTCATCCTTCCACCTGGCATGCCGCCTATAAAGCAAGTCCTTGTACCGGGTGTAGGTCCCAAACGGGTTTCGTGAGGGCAGAAGTCTAGAGGGGAGGGGTGAATAGACTTCTAAAAAAAATTTCGTGCAGATTAGGTGTGATTGCAGTTTGCCTGATCAGAGTGCAAGTGAATCAGTTTGGACTGATGTTCAATCTTACTGAGTGCCTGAGGGCAGATCAGTTTCATTTCTGTCAGTTTAACTGATAGTGCGGAAGCTAGTATGTACCCGTGTGAAAAACCAGTTTGATCAAATCAGATTCTCAAGTCAGTTTTCAATCGGCTGACTAAGTTGTCAACCTGATCATATCAGTTGCTTGGTGCAGGCTGATATTAACTCAGAATATGTATGCAATTTTAAGCTCAGTTGTGTGTAATAGTGTAAAGCAATAAAGAGCAAGTAAATGCACACAAGATTTTTATAGTGGTTCAGACAATTGGTCCTACGTCCACTCTTCCCTTAACACAAGGGGCACCAACTAAACCAACTTAACCGACTGGACTTAGTTTAATGTGTTAGTCCAACACCCAACAGATGTTTATTGAGTTCACACTCAACCGATCCCAGAAATCAGAACTAGAATCCCTAGTCTGAAATCTTGCAGAAACAAACTTATCCTAACTTTTGAGTTTGGGTAAAGATTTGTTGTGGTTCTAACTGGAAATCTATCCTAGTGTTTATGTAGCCAAATGCTAAAGGATGAGATTTCTATGCTAAGAACAATGGGATGAACACTTAAGAATAATCTTCAAATTCGGTGTTCTTCGAGCGGAAATTCTGCTATAGCTTTTGCTTCTTGATAATTTGTGTTAATATCATTGTTCCGCTTTGCTCGGTTATGTTCTTCAATTTTGAACAGCAATCCCATTTTATAGACCACGAAATCAAAGAGCCGTTGGAGAACAATTTGAATTTTGGGCTATATTTGGTAGGTTTGTAGGATTTAATGTGACGTGCTCTGAATATCGGCGTGGCCGAAGGCATGATTAGCGTTGTTTGTGTCTGCAGCGTTGAATCCCACAATGTCAGCTCTTTTTGTGCACGTGTCGCTCTCTCATTGGCTTTACGAGTGCGACACTTCAGTATTTGTCCTTTTGACATTTGATATTCCTTTTGTAGAATATTTGTATTATCTGGTGAACCATTTTGGTTGATGCCAGGTGTGAGCTGACCTGATCAGATAACTGATAAGTCTACCTGATAGAGTCTTCTGATGCAGATTGTCTTAGCACAATTTGCAGACTCGGCTGATGTAGGTCTTCTGGTCTTCTGGTCTTCTAGTAGTCTTCTGATCTTTAGGTTACTCTGACTCTCAGTGTTTTCAGTGTCATACTGAGTCTTCAGGTTTCTCTGAGTCTTCAGGTTTATCTGAGTCTTCAGGTTTATCTGAGTCTCAATGTCTTATGTCTTCACCTGATCATCTGACTTCTTCTTGTCTTCTGACTTGTCTTAGTCTTCTGATCATCTGACCTTATCTGGTCATCTGATAATTTGACCTGACCTATACATATTGAGTTCCCCCTCAATATGTGACCTATCTTTTTACATCAGCTATCTATACATTTCAGCTGGTCATCTTAATCTGATTCTACGTCATCAGTCAGCTAACAGATCTGACTGGTCCTATTACAACCTGTTTTGGAACTTCCATCAAAACTAAATACAAATTTCCCAACAATTTCCCCCTTTTTGATGGAACCAAAACACTTAATCAGAAAAACAGATAACATGAGTAGAAATGCAGATAATGTAAAAACAGTACATACTTCAGAAGACAATGAGATGTTGTCTTAGAATCAGAGAGAAAGAATATTTCATTCAGATAGGTGTGTGCTTTACAGAATACATAGAAACGTACCTATCATCTGATTCCAAGTTGTCTTCC
This sequence comes from Stenogyne calaminthoides, assembly GCA_037126765.1. Taxonomy (NCBI): domain Eukaryota; kingdom Viridiplantae; phylum Streptophyta; class Magnoliopsida; order Lamiales; family Lamiaceae; genus Stenogyne; species Stenogyne calaminthoides. Next base: position 38,669,887 of record JBBCBC010000001.1, on the reverse strand, counting down.
TCAGGTGTACTTGAACCTTTGAAGTTCTTTGGGGATGCCAAACATCTTGTACATCCTTTGCATTAGCTTGTCCAGATCTTCTCTTCTATGGATCCCTCCTTTGTCAGCAAATCCATAGTAGGCATCCTTGAATTTGACAGCATCTAACTTGTTGTCTGGACGCAAAGGTGGAAGGAGTTGTTCAAAGGGAGGAGCTTCAGGTATCAGTTACATGATCTTCCCTTCCTTCATCACCGTCTGGTAGAAGTCTGGGTACTTCGTTTCTAACCAGTTCCGAAATTCATCATCATTTTCTGTCTGGTCTTGATGAACCGGAATCATCTCCAGGATGTACACGTCACACAACCATTCTGCTCTGATCTGATCCCATTCTGGAAACAGATCTAGCGGGGCACAGAGGATGTCTTTTACTGGTGCCGAAAAGGCTTTCTCTTCCCAAGCAATATCCTCTGCTGCAGCTCCATTCTTTCTCTTCCTTCGGATGTATGCGATGTTTAGTCCCTTAGCCTCTGCTAACTTCTGCTTCTTGATGGTAGCCTCTCTTATTCTCTGTCTGGTTTGCTCTTGAATTTGTTCAGGAGACATCTGGCTTTTGGTAGAGGATACTTGTCCTTGTCTCTGAACTTCAGCAGTAGCTTTCACCATCTTGCCTTTGCCTTTCTTTCTCTTCAGAGTCTGCTCAGGTTCATCTCGTTCTTCTTCTTCTGCTAATTTCTTAGTGAGCTCAAGGCTCTTGGCCTGATCATCGATTTCCATTCTTTTCTGTACAGACGAAGAGAAGTCTTCAATCTTATCGACTTTGGTAATAACATCTGAAAGAGCAATCTTCTGCTCAGTGATCTATTTGCTATGTTGCTCCACAGTTTCTTTTAGTTCAGCAACAAGATCAGTAGATGGAGTGGCTTTAGGCAAGTCAGATACAGTGGCTTCTGGAAAAGACGCAATAGTTACCAACTGTGTCTGTTTTTCTTCTTTCTCTTGTCCTTCCCCCTTTTTGGTTTCATAAAAGAGGTTGGACAGCCTGCGATTCAGAGCAATAAACTACAGTGTGATCTCCTCTCTGAGTTCCTCAACAGCAAGAGGAGTGATCTGAGCGGTGGCAGAAGGTGCAGGAGTTAAAAAGCGTCTGAGAGCAAATTCGATGTCCTTTCTTGCTCGTTCTGTAGAAGCTACAAAGTGTTTCCAACCCATATCCATGTGGTTGTCAGTCTTCTTCAGGGATGCCCAGACACTTTCCAGTAGTACCTGTGTCTCATTGAGCATGTATGTCTGAACTTTTAATTTATCAGACTGGAGAGTGAGCTTCTCGGCAAGAGGATTAACTAGTTGCATCACATCAGAAAGGATGGCATTGTGCATCTGTGAGAGTTTCTCAACTGTGAGACTCCTTTCTCTGTCAACCAGTTTTGTTTGCTCTTCTTCAAACCGCTTCATCAGATCTGCTGTGAGAGTTGTGAATTTGTCTTCAATAGCAGCCTTTACCCCATCTTGAATCTTCTTAGTACAAAGATCTAGGGTATCAGAGCTCAGCATAGCAGTCTGGTCAGATGTTGAAGCCTTGCCAAGTTGGGTCTCATCTGCAGCACCTATTCTTGGTTCATCGGCAGCTCCCTCAAGATCTGTAGGAGGTTGAACAGTCTCCTCTCTATTATCAGCAATCCCGAACCTTTCATGAATCAACCATCTGATATCATCCTCAGAGGCCAATTCAACAGCGCTATCAATCCCAGCATTGTTCAAGCACTTCATCTCCAAGTCTACAAAGAAATCAGATCCCAGAGTTTTCATGAGGATCAGAAACTCCTCGATGCTTTTCAATCTGATATCCCTCCAGAACACAATCTCTTCTATCGATCTTTGGATGCGGGATGTTGATCCATCAGGCACAGTCCGGCAGATACTCCTTGATTTGTTGCTTCATAATCCTTATGATGGGGCTTTCTGAATCAGGTGAAGCAAGCACTGTTCTGGTATTGAAGGGATTATGAGAGATGGACACATGCTTGTCAGATCTCTCAGGTTCTGGTATCTTGTTTGGAGATTGGGAGTGAGATGGGGATATTTGTGGTTCAGGTTCATTTTCCATTTGTTGAGGGAGTTAAGTTTCCTGAACAGGTTCAATGGTTGGGGGAGTGGGAGATCTGGGTGATCTGCTGGTGAGGGTGAGGGTGAGAAAGTTTTGTGAGGAGAGGGTGGTGGTGATGATTTTTGAGGAGAGGGTGATAAAGTTTTGTGAGGAGAGGGTGGTGGTGATGATTTTTGAGGAGAGGGTGATGGAGATTTGGAAGTGGGCGTGGGCGATCTTTCTTTCTGGAAGATCTTGGTGAGAGGCAGAGAATCAGATGGTGATTCTTCCTCAGAGTGCTCCACTTCAGTTCCTCTGACAGCTTTCTCTCCTTCTTCTTCGATCATCTGTTCGTCCCTTACTTTACTGGCAGTGTGCTCAGAACTGACTGTTATCCTCACTTCTGATTCAACCTGAATCAGATCCTCCATTCTGTGAACTTGTTGAGCAGAACTAGGAGCAGTCTTCATAGGATAAGTAACTCTCTTCTGACATTTTCGTTGAGCATCTGGTTTCTTGGCCAGACCCTTCCTTTTCAACCTCTTCTCTGGAATGGCCGTTCCCTGCGCTTCTGAAGATGCAGTTCCCTTTTCTTTTCCCTTCTTTTCTCCCTTTGGTTTGGGCACATAAGGAGTAGGCTCCTCATCAGATTGACCAGGCTGAGGCTCATCCTTGCCCAAGATGGCCTTGTGCTCTGCTTGATACACCTTCGCACCATTCTCATTCCATTCATAATTCTTTGGCAGCTTGTCTGACAGAATGATTGAGATTTTGTGCATGAAGGAGCACTTGGAAGATAAGCACACTTCATTCCTCTGGGTCAGATCGAACTTCCCCGAGTCTTTCTGTAATCTTGCTTTGACCATACCCAACCAATCCATATCTGAAGTCTTCTTGATGATTGCAGTCATGACACTGATCTTATAAGAAGTGACAACATCAAGACTGTAAGTTGAGCACATAATCACCTTCTGAACGATCTCAAGGAGAAGGCGATATTTCCTCTTCAGGTAGTAGTCTTTGACATTCGTAGTATTCTCCTTGTTTGCTGGTCTCAACAGCTCTGCTTCAAGAAAGTCCTTCTCTCCTACATCAGTTGTGTAAGTTTCTGGGTTGATGCTTCCTCGAGTGAGACCGAAGATCCTCTGAAGATCATCATTTGACACTCGCACTTCCAATCCTCCAACGGAAGAAATCAGGTCAGCATCAATGTCCTCGTCCTTCTGTAGATTGTACATAAATTCTAGGGCTTCATGAGTGTGGACTATGTTCTGATGTCTAGAGCAATATTGTTCAAGACCACACGCTCGCAAGCACTCCAGAATTTCCAGCGATTCAGGATCTGAGGTGATTGAAAATACTACATATTTCTCATCAATGATATCTTTCTTCATTGATGCGAAGTTGCAGAACTTTTTCCCTTGGCCCTGTCGTGCAACAAGATGTGTCATTTCTGTATGATATGCAAATTGATGTTAGGTTAAATAAATTATTTCAATAAACTCATTCAAACCAGCAATCTTAGCATCAATTAAGCAAGTAAGCATATAGATGGATGCAGATAGAGATTACAGAAACATGGAAGCACGACTAATAACCAGAGTGAATTGAAATCATGCAGTACTTAAAAGAAAAAAATACCAGATATTGATTCGTAGGATTGAGAAATCGTGAAAGTATAATCAATCGATTTTGGAAAGTAAATTTCTGAAGATTTTGAAAGTTTGATCTTTTAAGAAATTGAGAAGACGAAGTAATGGAAAGAAGGTTTTCTGAGAAAGATTTGGATTTATAGTATGCGAGGGAAACCTTTTTGCACAACTTTCCAAATGTACTCAAGTATCCGTGTTTTGAAATCAGTGGCTGAGATTAGTCGGTCGGAAAGTGTTTTGATCGCACGGTTGAGAAAAGTAGTCTTCTCGTATTTCGGACTCGAAAATTCGCAATAAAACGCATTAAATACACATTCCCATGTCCGCATTTAATGTTTTGCAGTGCATGCGTCACAAAGTTAAGAGAAGGCAGAGTAAAAACTAATTTATTTAAATAAAGCATATAAGATGTTCAGAAAGGGATAAATGAGAAATGTATCTGACTGATTGATATTGTAATCAACCAGTTACCACTGTGATCTGATCTGGTTGGCTTGATTGTTGTTGACCTTACTGATGGTAGCCTATACCTTAGTATTTCCCAACAATATTCCACTCATCTGATCAGATTCCTATTTGATCCACTTCGTTACTTATCTGATCCACTTATCTGATCCACTTATCTGATTCTCTTATCTGATCCTCTTCATCCTTCAGTCTTCTTCTATTCAGGCCGCATTTCCTATGCACTTAAGTCATACTCCCGCCAAAACATTTACTTAGGGGAGTCAAAAAGTCGCCTCGATTCCCAAATCGGCTCGATTTGACATTCCGTAATAATGGTATAGATACGTTGTGATTACTCACACCATCAACTCATCTAACCATCGGTCGCGTGTTCCTTACGCGTTGTCGATGCAAATTTCTCTTAAGGTCTTCTGAGAAAATAAATTTGCATTTATACCCCTGTTTTTCTCCTATAAATTGGCCTGGGGTTTTAGGCAAACAACACAACATAAACCATTCATCTTCTTTGTTTAACTTATACTCCATGTTTTTCGATGAATCCCTTATTTCCGGTGAAACTCCCGGCAAAAGCCTTTAACCCTTCTCCAATGATTTCAGCTTCTCAAATTAACCCTGTGTGTTCCTTCACACTGTTTTCGTCATCATCGAAGATTACACATACGATCATTGCAAAGCTTCTTTACCAGCGAGGCGGCGGATCTGCTATAGCAAATGAGAAGGCACTTCACCTAACCGTATGCACCTTGTGTGCCTATCGGGATGACGAAATTAGCATCAACAAACTCAGTCTGATACAAAACATGGGTTTGGTATACGATCTTGATCAGACAATAGCTGATCTTCGTATACCAAACTCAATTTTTGCATGCGACACTAGTGACCTTATGGTCTTTTGACCAAACCTTTGGCACATGTGTCCCATTTAACAGCTGAAGAGCCCATTGATTTCACGTCTAGGGGCTCCTGGCTTAGACATTCTTCAAGGCCGCTCTCGCTCCTCACTCTGAAGCTCTGAAGGTGGCTCAGGATTATCTTAAAGCCTCTCACGCCCCTTTTAGGGTCGGGGGATAATGAGAGCATCAAGCTCTAAAATCTTTAAAGCCTCTCTCCCCCTCCCTTCCTTGGGTTAGGCTTAGGGTTTATGGTTTATGTACTGACCTCCGGGTCCTCTTGTACTTGTAGCTTGTAATGTAACTCTGACCTCCGGGTCCTTATCAATGAAAAGTTCTGTTATTTCATTGTTGTGTTGCCTCTACTTACTTATGCGATTTGTAGCCTTAAACCTATACAACTTGCTTGTTGACCGTAGCTTAATCGACTTATAAAGTATAACCTTCCAATCTGATCAGTTCCCCCTTAATCTGATATATCTTAAACTGGTCAGTTTCTTGTTTGATCTTCAGATCGGCTCCTTGTCTGATTTTCTGATCGGCTCCTTGTCTGATCGTCTGATCAGTTGAGATTCCTAACTCAACTGATTCCTCTTAACCTGGTTAGTCTTTTAACCAACTGGTTCTGGAGATCAGTCCACCTAACATTTCTGGTGCACTTTCTCCGAGATCCAGAAGCCCTAGCTCATTGCATAATTCTCTGAATCTGATCTCAGTTAGCGGCTTTGTTAAAATATCAGCTTTCTGCTGATCAGTATGGATCTTTTCCATTCTGATATTCTTCTTTTCAACATGATCTCTGATAAAGTGATGTCGGACATCCACATGCTTGCATCTTGTATGTAGAACAGGATTCTGAGTAATTGCAATAGCACTATTACTGTCACAGAATATAGGTACGTTCTTAGCTACAATGTTGTAATCCCTCAGCTGCTGACTTAGCCAGAGCAGTTGGGAACAACAGCTTCCTACAGCCATATATTATGCTTCAGTAGTAGATGTCGCAACTGACGTCTGCTTCTTTGAACACCAAGAGATCAGTTTATTACCCAGAAACTGACATGTACCTGAGGTTGACTTCCTGTCGATTCTGCAACCTCCGTAATCAGAATCAGAATACCCACTAAGCTCTAGATTATCATCTGATGGGTAAAATAAACCAAGGTTTACTGTCCCCTTCAGATACTTAAGAATCCGCTTAGCTTCTTCCAGGTGGCTTTGCATTGGATTTGCCTGAAATCTCTCACATACACCTACTGCAAAAGTGATATTTGGTCTGCTGGCAGTCAGGTATAGTAACGATCCAATGAGAGCCCTATATTCTTTCTGATTAGTTTTCTGACCGTCCTCATCTGGATCCATCTTGAATCCAGTCATCATGGGAATTCTGGCTTCCTTACAGTTTTGAACTCCAAACTTAGCCAATAAATTCCTAGTGTACTTCGTCTGGCAGATGAATATCCCTTCTGTACTTTGCTTGACCTGTAAACCCAGAAAGTAATTCATCTGACCCATCATAGACATCTCGAACTTCCCTTGCATCAACTTGCTGAACTTCTCACATAGCTTCTTGTTGGGAGATCCGAAGATGATGTCGTCCACATAAATCTGAACCATCAGAATATCTTCTCCATCTTCTATTCTGAATAAGGTTATGTCCACTATTCCTTTAGTGAAACCGTTGTCTATCAAGAACTGAAAGAGTGTATCATACCAAGCTCGAGGAGCTTATTTCAGGCCATAAAGAGCTTTCCTTAAACGGTACACTTGGTCGCCTTTTTCAAAGCCTGGAGGTTGTTCAACATAAACTTCCTCTGCTAGTACCCCGTTTAAGAATGCACTCTTTACATCCATCTGATACACAATGAACCCTCTGTGGGCAGCATATGCCAGAAACAGCCGAATGGCTTCTAGGCGAGCGACTGGTGCAAAGATCTCATCATAATCAATTCCTTCTGATTGTGAATACCCCTTAGCAACAAGTCTTGCCTTATTTCTGATTATTACGTTATTCTCATCTCTCTTGTTCTTGAATACCCACTTTGTGTCAATCACGTCTTGATGAGTTGGTCTGTCCACCAGTTTCCAAACTTGATTCCTCTCAAACTGTTCCAGTTCTTCTTGCATGGCTAGAATCCAGCTTGCGTCTTGTAGAGCTTCCTCTACTTCAGTTGGTTCCTTCAAAGACAGATAACAACAATACATGGCACTTTCACCAATCTGATGTCTAGTTTTGACTCTATCAGATGGGTCTCCGATAATCAGATCAGTTGGATGACTGGTTATCCAGGTCCTTCTTTTCTGATTTGCATCTATTTGGAGAACATCATCCACTTCTGATAGTAGTTCATTACTAGTGATTGGGAGTGGTGCGGAATTATGATCCACTTGATAAGAACATGTCTCAGCTGATGTTGGACTCATCATGTGCTGATGTCTGTCCGTAGGAACTTCAGGAGTTCCCCCTGAACCAGATGGTTCAGTTGATACTGTCTCAGCTGTACCAGCTTCTTCACTGACAGTTGTGCGTACCTTAGGGTCTGATTGACCTGGTGAATCAGCAAGATCAAGTTCTGGGATATACACTGTTACGTGTTCAGATCCTTTCTCCTTGATACTTAGCTGATCCATTTTCTGCGTATCAGGTACCGGTTGATTTGGTACTGCTTGTTCTGAGGCAGCTTTCTCTTGTTCAGACGATGTCTCATCAAAGACCACATGGGGTGTTTCTTCCACAACTAGGGTTCGCCTGTTGTAAACCCTGAAAGCCTTGCTGGATGAGGAATATCCTAAGAATATACCCTCATCTGACTTGGCTTCAAACGTCTTCAACTGACTTTTCCCATTGTTGTGTATGAAACACTTGCACCCAAAAACATGGAAGTAAGAAACACGAGGTTTTCTGCCCTTCCACAGTTCATAGGGTGTTTTGTATTGAGCCTTAGTCAGAGAACATCTATTCTGAGTGTGGCATGCAGTATTGATGGCTTTTGTCCAGAAACGGCATGGTGTCGCATGTTCAGCTAACATGGTGTGAGCAGCTTCCTTGAGAGTTCTGTTTCTCCGTTCTGCTACTCCATTTTGTTGTGGCGTTCTTGCAGCTGACGTCTCATGCTGTATACCAAACTTAGTGCAAAAATCAGTAATAAAAGAGTACAGAAATTTTGTACCTCTATCTGATCTGATTTTTACTATGCTGACACCCTTTTCATTTTGTAGTTTCTTGAGCAGCTCAGGTATCTTTGTTGTTGTCTCATTCTTCTTATATAAGAATACAACCCAGGTAAACTTGGAATAATCATCCACGATTACCAGAGTATATTTGCGTCCGCTGAGACTGACTGGTGTAACTGGTCCAAATAAGTCCATATGGAGCAGTTGCAATACTCTACTGGATGCTGGTCCAGGTATTCCCTTGAATGAGGCTTTAACTTGTTTTCCCTTCTGACATGCGGCACATGTCTGATCCTTTGAGAATACCTCATTCGGAAGTCCCTCAACCAAAGACATCCTAGCTATCTTGTTAAGAGTCTTAAAGTTCAGATGACTCATTCTTTTATGCCAGAGCCAACTGCTACTTTTGGAACTCTTAACAATTAGGCATGCATTTCTTGGACAATTGTTCCAATCTCTTTGTGTAGATCGTGGCCTTTCCTTGAACCGATTAACAAGATTTGTTGAGTAGCTCGATTCCTTATCGCATTAATCGATCACTTGAGAACTCAACCTTGAATCTGGTTGTCGCAAAATTGTGATCTTGATAGCGAGGTTATGCTTTAAACCTTCGACATACGAGACTCCAGTAACTTGTACATCATCATTCTCTAAGGTTCAGAATCCTTTGGTAAAACCAAAGTTATCATCACCAAAGAGTACACGTGGGCCTTCTTGTTCTTTGTAAGAGCTAAGGAGATGTTTGCTTCCAGTCATGTGCCTTGAGCATCCACTATCGATGTACCAGATAGTTGCTTGTACACCTCCTTTGTTGGCCAAACCCACGCGAACACGCAATCGAATCGGGCTTTAGGTACCCCTTTAGAATTGGGTCCCGAGGGGTTAGTGGTGGTTTTAGGGATCCATACAAAAGCGAGCACTTCTATTGTAATCGATAGATCGAAGGCTGATTTGTCTCCCATAAACATCAACATAATCATACGTCTCTTTATATGCATTTCGATTGGTATGATTATTAAATGCGAGCCTTGAGTGAATCGAAGACTTGGGATTTTTCCTTACGGTTTGTCTTCTTTTAACCCGATGGGGGCTCAAAAAGCAATGACCCTAGGTCTCTGGTTATAAGGGTAGGTATTACTGCTACCATTAAAAGATTCATATCTTTTTGGCATAGATGGTCTTGGCAGTTTACCTTTAGCTTGCTTGTTAGGCGGTGACGATTGGGTTTGATTAGATTTCCTTTTGACAGTTGTCTCTTTCGATACCTAATCTGGCGATCGAGTTGAGGTTTCTTTGAAGAACCGGGTTCTTTCGTTGATTCTCGGTGATGCTTAATCGATTTGGGGTCCATTTTCATTTCCTTTTTCGATTAGGCACTTGCCTTTACTTGCTTTCGTGAGTCTCTTTCCCTTATCAGATACATATTTTGCTTTTTGTGTATCTTTATCAGAGATTCGTTTGATAACACTCTTTTGAAGTGAACCAGATGGGGCTTTTGAGGATGTAGAAGGGTTTTCATACCCAATTCCCTTCTTGTTAGTCGGCGTTCGAAAATAGGTGTTCATATCTTGATCGGTTTTTGATGATTTCGTGAAAACCTCTATTTTCTTGCGTAAACTATCCTCAGTAGATTTCAGACTCTCATGTAGTCGGAAGAGTTCAATTAACTTAGCTTGTAGGATTTTGAAATCATCAGCTTGATGTTTGTTGATTGCTAGATGTTCTTTAATCTGCTTCTCCTGATCTGAAGATTTAACCTTCAGAACTTTCAGTTCTTCAGTTACCTTCTGAGTAGCTTCAACTGATTTCAGTTCAGCTGCTTTACTGATAGCGTTTTCTCTAACAAGCTGAGTATTTTTTATCCTTAGCTTATCGTTTTCAGCTTCCACTATTGTATAAGTGTCTACTGCGTTAGAGAGATCATCAAGCAATTGCTCAGAGTAGAGATGTAAGTCAATCTCTCCAGCAGGTGTGCGTCGCGAGTCATTTTATATGGAGAATATTATGTGGCTAATTGATAACAACTCACAAACAAAATAAGTACGTGTACAATATACGGTAAATAACAGGAATTTGTTGACCCAGTTCGACAAGAAATGACCACTCTGGGGGCATTCCAAGCCAGGGATATCATATCGCGAGATTTATATATACAGTACATCATGGGAAAAATTCTATGAAAGAAGATGATTTGGAGAGTGAGTGTGTGAGTGCTAGGGATTTTCTGAATCTAGCCACCTCTGGGAAATTTTTTGTGAATCTCTCTCTTGTTCTTTTTTCTTCTATTTATAGCACTTTTTGGTGAATTTGGTTTGGTAAGCATGAGCTGGAGACTTCGTGTCTTGCAAGAACTCATGTAATGCTATCACGTTTTCAACTTCGTCTTCCTGGTTGACCTTTGTATTTATTTGTTTATAAGGCACTCTTTTGACCATATCAATTTTATACCGGAATTCCATCCCCATCGAACATATCTGAGCCTTGGATTATCCGAGCCTTCAGATTATGCGAGCCTTCAGTTGTGTCGAGCCTTCGGGTTATTCAGCTTGCGATTTCAAATTTTTACGAAGTTCGGACATCGACCCTCGGTCACTTGACTCAAAGCTATCGATTTTTTTCTTGCTCGATCGATCGGATCGACGGATCAGATCAACATCTCTTCAGGATCATCTCAAGATAGCATCAGATCATTATGCCAGATTTGGCGAGCTGCGAGCGTACTCGCTTGATCGGCAAGTGATGAGTTGGTGAACAAACTTGCTCGTTCGGCGAGTGGTGAGCCGCCGAACAAACTTGCTTGTTCGGCGAGTGGTGAGCCGCCGAACAAACTTGCTTCTTCGGCGAGTGGCGAGCACACTTGTCCATCGAGCATGATTATTTTAATAGTTGATTAATACACGTGTCCCTCCAACGTGTTCGATTAAATTGAGTAATTGTATCGAACACAACAATACCCCCCAGCCGGGTCGCTTTGTATTTATCATTGGGGCCCGGCTGTGAGTGGGCCCTCATTTGTGTCATTTCGTCTTCTGTGCTGAATTTTCAATTTTTTTTAAACCCGGTATCTATAAATACCTATTTTGCCGCCTCAGTTCTTTTTCTTTCTTTTCATCTTCTTATCTTTCACTTTACCTTCTTCCCCGTGTGAAATTTCCGGCAAGGGCACTCCTATTTTGGCAAAGGATTTTATTCAGGTAACTATTTCGTACCCTTTTTAATTCCGATTATGGCTTCTCGTTCAAGTTCTTCTGCTTCAATAGAATCGAACCACCATAGTTCCTCCTCCCCCTCTTTCTGTACAATCACTCGTAGCGACGCTAATGCGTCGGAGATGAATGCCTCGGGTTCAAGGTCTCGTTGGCAAGTTCGGCAGCCATTTACCGTTCTTTCATCGGATTCCGATGATGCCCTAAATGAATTAGATAGGGATTTAGCCCGTACTGATTTTTTGGATGATTTGGGTGAAGATTTTTTGCCCCAACCCCAAATTAGGTCTAGGGTTGTATATAGCCACAATGTAAATAGGGATGATGATTATACGAGGGGGGAGATTTTGGTGGCTGAGAATGTTACTGAGTCGAATAGGGGATTCGACGGTGAGCAAAATACGGAACTCGACATCCCTGTTGGTCTTCCCCATAGCCCAACATATGCCGAGTATAGTGCTCGTTACGATTTTGATTGGCCTGAACAACCTCATAGGACCAGGGTTGAGAACGAATACCCGGCGAGCAAAATTGCGAGCGTGATTGATGTTGATATGCTCGGCCAATTGTATAGAAATTATGATACCCCGAAAGATGTGTTTTTCTGGGCGCCTAGTCCTGATGAGCGAGCAGATTAGACTCCTGAGGGTTGTGTTGCTGTGAATTTAGACACGATGGAAGCGGGTCTTCGATTCCCACTTCATCCGGCTATTACTCGCCTGCTCGTAGAATGGAACATCACCATTACACAGCTAAAGCCGAATGGGTGACACATGATTATGAGCTTCTTGACTTTGTTCGGAAAAATGAAGCCAGTGTATTATCCCACAGCAGCTGAACTCTCACGACTAGTGCATTTGACCCGAACCAAGGGCGAACATGGATGGTTGTTCATGCAGGCAAATGCCAAATGCAAGGTCATTGAGGATGTGCCGAACAAGATTACTGATTGGAAAGAGAAGTTCTGGTTCGTCGGGGGCGATTGGAAAAGCCAGGCTTCTGGATGTGAACCAGATGCTCGCTTAGACATCCCTATAGATTTTGGGGTTTGCCGAAGTAAGTATTTTTGTGTTTTTTGCTCTTCACCTTGAACTGATTTTAACTTATTCTTAATTTCAGGAATTCCAGCTGCGACGGACAAAGAGACCAACGACGGTTATTTCAGTAGCATTTGGCAAATCGATCTTGAGCCTTACTTGGAAAGGTCAGTGAAGACGTTGAACACTGCCGATCAAAGGAAGAAGGGAGGATTGTACGTGCCCCCTCACCATCTTGTTGTCGTTAATCCCGCTGGTAAGAATTGTTTTTGTATTTGCAAATGTGTTGTACCCTTTGTTCGCGGTTTTCTCTTTCTTTTTAAATATGTTCTTTTGTCTACAGCCTTTCCTGCCGTCACTATTGCTGTGAGCACCTCCGAGCAAACTGAAATGGCTCGAACTAAAAGACCTCAAGAGCTTGCTCGAATCCAAGCTGAGAGAGATGCCCAGCGAGCAAGTAGGGGGGAGGCGAGCAGAGTGAGAAAAGCGAGTCGACCAGCCGCAACTGAACTGGGAGAGTCGAGTCGGCTGAAGAGGACAACTCGCTCGGTCGAACAGGGGGCGAGCGACCAAGCTCCCTCGCCAAAAAGATCAAGGAGGGCAGCTGACGAGCAGGATCCGATAGCTCAGACGAGCATCGATGCCATTGGGGAGACCCCCACTACTGAAGCGATCATAATGGCCGCCTCGTGGTTGGTCGGTCGCGCAAATCGTCGAAATGGAGGTCGGTACATCTTCTCCACCTCCTGTAGGACCCCGAACTTGGACCCCTATGAACCCTCAGCTCGGGTCCCCCGAGGATAAATCATTTTTGGGATGGGACCCTGCTCGGGCGAACAGGTACGTTTGCTCGCCTTATTGGAGTATTTCTTTTTTCATCGATTTTGGTCGCTTTGTCACGTTTGTTTACTCGGGTGAACATGCAGGTTGAGCAGATTGGCGCCTTTGATGCCCGAATTGAAAGATTACTACTTCTTTCCAAGTGTTCGCAAAGTTCCTGGCATTCCGGAGCATGTTCAGAAGGCGTGCGAGACCCCTATATGAGCATGGACTACTGAGCTTGAAGAGGCCACCAAGGGTCCAACACCTTTGGAAACCATGCGACTTAGCCTAGTACACCATGGCCAATCTTTGGTTCTTCTTGAGAAAGCTTACGCCGAGTCCGTCAATCTTCATGCCAACTACTTGGCTCTTATCAGAAGTTTTGAAGAGAAGGTGAACGAGCTGAGCAAAACTCAGGATGAAGTGAAGTTGGCTCAGGGACAAGTATCCTCGGCTCAAGCAGAGGCTCGCAAGGCTCAAGAGGATGCTCGTCAAGCTCGGGAAGATGCTCACCAGGCGAGGGAGGAGCTAGGTCTTGCTCAGGAGGAGGTGGTCGGCATTAGGAGAGTTCAAGATGAGATGAATATCGAGCTTCGTAAACTCAGAACTGGCATCGAGGCTGTGGAATGCGAGAAGAATTTGCTCGGCCAACAACTCCTTATTGCTGAAGAGACCAACACTCGTTTGGGTCTTGAAAATTCAAGATTGCACACTGAGAAGTATGTTGATTCCATGTCGAATTTCTCTTACATATGTGCCTTTGCCGATGCCATCCGTTCTGCTAGACACATGCTCGCTGCTGACCAGATTACCCCGCTCATAACCCATTTTGAGAAGTACCTGATCGACAACCCCCCGGATCACAACCTTCCGATATCTGATTTGAGTGATCTGTGCGATTTCTCTAATCTTCCTGATGGGATCGAGATTGATGATCCTATTTTGGATGAGGAAGATGGTTCGGATGCAGACATTGTTGATATTGTCGACCAAACTCACCGAGCCGAGCACGGGTTCGATCAGGTGCAGAACGAACAAAGGGGGCCTCCCGAAGTCGAGCAGAATGTGCTACCTGGCGAGCAGACTAGGCCCGACAATGCTGGAGGAGATGCTCCTGAAGGGGTCGAGCAGATGGGGCAGGATTTGTTTGATACATCGCTTCCGCCCACCCCCAATAATGAATTTGTCCCTTAGTTTTATTTTTGCTTTGCTGAACAGTTTCTTTTGAACTTGTTGTGTAATTTTTGTCTTCTTCTTTCTTGTTCGAATAACTTTGTTGTTGAATGATTAAATTTGCTTGTTGAACAATTTCTTCTAACCTGATCGTCGAGGATGAATTTTGTTGCTGATGAACGACTGATGCTTGTGTTGCTTGATGTTCGTTTTGCTTTCTAGTTTATGCCTCCTTTCTTCTGAATGAATTCGAACATGATCTGTGTGTATGTTCCCCCCTGACTTCTTTGGTTTTTGATTGTCTTATTGAGGTGCAATCAGGTTGATCGTCTTATTTAGTTGCGACCAGATGGGTTAACTTATATGTAACCCCCCTTTCTTGTTTTGTGATCGTCTTATTTAGGCGCGATCACTTCGTACTCGGGTCATCTTATTTACTGCGACCCCGTACTCATCACTCGCTTTTGCTGTGGGTATCTGTAAGTACGAGTCGTCTTATTTAGTTGCGACTGCGTACCCATCACTCGCTTTGCTGCGGGTATCTGAGTACGAACTGTTTCGTCAGGTGAACATAAACTTTGGCTCGTTCGTCTTTGTTCGGGTCGTCCGGCTTAGGTGCGACCTCTGATAGGCTTCAACTAGAAAAATTTAACAAACAAAAATGTTTTTTGCAACACGTTGTATTCTATTTCATATTTGACGCATTCCACGAGTAGGACAATGGGACTCCATTCAGGTCTTCCAAATCATAAGCCCCGTTTAACATACGTTCTGTAACTCTGAATGGACCTTCCCAGGCTCGACCGAACACACCACTTGGCACCCCCGTTGCTCATCTTAGAACCAGCTCGCCCACATTGAACCTGCGTGTTCGGACTTTGGAGTTATAGAACTTTTCTGATCTTTTTTTATACATAGCGTTCTGGAAATCAGCTTCCATCCTTCTTTCTTCCAACAGGTCTGCACTTAGGGCGAGTGCCTGGTCGTTGCCAAAAGTTATTGTCCGATGGCTCGGAATCTTGACTTCTGTGGGTATAACAGCTTCCGCACCAAATGTCAGGGCAAAAGGGGTTTCCGCAGTTGATGTTCTGAAAGTAGTTCGATAGGCCCATAGTATTTCGGGCAACTTTTCAGCCCATCCTCCCCCCTTGGAATTATCAAGTCTAGCCTTGAGGGTATGCTTGATAATTTTATTGACAGCTTCTACTTGTCCGTTTAACTGGGGGTAATACGGAGTTGAGTAATGCTTTTTTATGCCCCAGCGAGCACAATTTTGTCGGAATTCACTTCCATCGAACTATTTGCCATTATCTGTTACCAATGATTGGGGAAGCCCAAAACAACAAATGATATTTTTCCAAACAAAGTTCCACATTCTTTGTTCGGTGGCTTTAACAATAGCTTCTGCTTCCGCCCATTTAGTGTAGTAATCAACGGCAACCACAGCATATTTTACTCCCGATGTGCAAGTAGGAAATGGGCCAATCAAATCGATTCCCCATTTAGTAAATGGCCACGGGCTGTAAACCGACACTAATTCTTCAGGTGGGCTATGGATAAGTGAGGCATGTACCTGACACTTATGACATGCGCGGGCATACACGGGCGAATCTTTCTTGAGAGTAGGCCAATAGTAACCTTGTCTGATAACTTTATGTGCCAGGACAAGCCCACCTGTATGGTTTCCGCATACTCCAACATGAATCTATTCCAGAATTACATGACCCTCTTCAGAAGTAATACACTTCAATAATGGAAGTGAAAAACTTCTTTTGTATAAATGCTCGTCTAAGATAGTATAACGAGCAGCTTGTAATCTGAGGCGAGTATCTTGTGCTTTATTTTCAGGGAGAAGTCCTTTTTGTAAGTAATTTAAAATTGGAGTCATCCAGGTTTCTTGTTCGCCCGTCACATGGGCGACCATAACTCTGGGAATTGATGGCGAACAAGTTGTGACGACCACAATGTCCATCGTGCTCGTCACTCCTTCTGTCGTTGCCAATCGTGCCAAGGCATCAGCGAACGAATTATCCAATCGTGGTAATTGTTCTATGTAAACTTGTTTGAATTGTTCAAGCAACTCCTTTGCTAGTCGCTGATATTGTGCCATTTGTTCGCCTCGGTCCTCGTACTCGCCTAATACTTGGTATACGATTATTTGAGAATCGCTATAAATCATCAGTCTCTGAATTCCCATTGTCATAGCCATGTGTAGTCCAGCGATCAAAGCTTCATACTCGGCTTCATTATTTGTGGCTGGGAAATCAAAACGGATGGTTGTTGTGAAAGTTTGTCGAGTTGGGCTGATGAGAACCACGCCTGCTCCGGCTCTTGAACTTGTTGATGAGTCGTCCACATACATGTGCAATGGTTGGTCGACACCTCTTTCAGGCATTTGTGGATATGTCAACTCAACCATGAAATCGGCCATAGCCTGGCCTTTCATTGTTGTTCGTAGCGCGAACGTAATGCCAAATTGGCCTAACTCCACCGCCCACTTGAGTAATCTGCCCGCAGTGTCTAGTCGGTGGAGAACTTGTCACAATGGGAAAGTGGTTAACACCTCGACTGAGTGATCGAAAAAGTATGGTCGCAGTTTTCGAACACTCACAATGAGAGCGTATGCAAGTTTTTCCAGTGGATGGTACCGGAGCTCGGCTTCTTTGAGCACCTGACTTACATAATAAATGGGCAAGTGTGTCGTCCCCTCTGCCTGAACGAGCACAGCGCTAATTGCATGCTCGGATGCAGCAAGATACAGATAAAGTTGTTCGCCTGGAACAGGCTTAGACAATGTTTAAGTATCTGCAAGGTATTGCTTTAATGACTCGAATGCGTTTTGGCAATACTTTGTCCACTGGAATTTTCCTTTCTTTAATGCATCAAAGAAAGGTTTGCATTTGTCTCCAGTTCGTGATATAAACCGGCTTATAGAAGCCAAACGTCCAGTTAATTTTTGGACTTCCTTCACACTCCTGGGGGCATGCATGTCGAGCATGGCTTGAATCTTTGATGGGTTCGCTTCAATCCCCCGTTGACTGACCATATGTCCTAGGAATTTTCCCGAATGAACCCCAAAGCTGCATTTCTTTGGATTTAATTTCATGTTATACTCCCTGAGAATATCAAACGTTTGTGTGAGGTGGGTGATGTGGTCTTCCTTGTGTTCGCTTTTTACCACAATGTCATCAATATATACTTCAACTGTTCGGCATATGTGTTCGTCGAACATTTTGTTCACCAAACGTTGATACGTTGCTCCGGCATTCTTTAATCCGAATGGCATGCGTTGCCAACAATACATATTTTTTTCACTGCAGAAAGCCATATTCTTTTGATCGTCCGGATGCATGGGTATTTGGTGATAGCCAACAAATGCATCCATGAAAGTCATGAGCTCATGTCCTGCTGTGTTATCGACCAAATAATCGATATGTGGCATCGGGAAATTATCCTTCGGGCATGCCTTATTTAAATCTGTGAAATCTATGCATAATCTCCAAGTTCTGTTAGACTTGCGGATGAGCACAGGGTTCGCAAGCCATCTTGGGCATTTTATTTCTCGAATCAGTTTATTATCGAGCAATTTCTTGATTTCACTATCCATAGCTGCATACTTCTCCGGACTGAACTTTCTGCGCTTCTGGATTACTGGAGTTTGTGTTGGATCGAGGTTAAGAGAGTGACATGCATGTTTAGGATCAATGCCAACCATGTCCTCGTGTGACCAAGCGAACACATCCAAATTTGCTTGAAGATATGCGATCATTTCTGTTCGGAATGGTTCCGGTAATTCCGAACCAATGAATACTTCTAATTCTGGTCTGTTCGGGTCTATATTGACAGACTCCAGTTGTTCAACAGGTGTTGCTCGCTTCCTTTTTTGATTCCACCGAGGATCTTCGATCGACCCCCGGTGTTCGTCAACTACCTCCATAGGATCAAAACCTATACGAGGTTCTAGATCCGGCAACTCATTTGGTGGATTAATGTTCATTAGATCTGGGAGATCTGGGACATGAGTTACCATTCCGGATTCTGTGTTCGCGCGTGGAGGTGTGCTCGTCAAAGGAGGTGTAAGTGTTCTCGATAATATATTCGCTTGTTGGCTTGATTCTCCGAGCTCCCATGTTTGCTCCATCATGTTAATGATATTTTGCTTTTAAGTTGAACAGGCAGCTTTAAATTCCTGAATAAACGGGCAACCTAGAACCCGTTACAAGTAGACGGAGCATCGACGATTACAAAGTCTAGCATTCTAGTTCATCGGATCTCCGGATTTAAAGTTGACTCTAGCTCGACTCCTAACCTGATCATACCATAGGGTCGAGTTACAAATTCCCCGAAACCCATGATGGTGTGATCACATGGTTCTATATAACTACTCAAGTCCCCAACTTGCTTCTCCATTTGGTGCAGAGTGTTGATGAACAGAATGTTCGCATACGCTCCGGTATCGACCAGGAGGCGATGCACCTTTAAACCGAGAAGACGAACACTGATGGTGAGAGAGTCATTATGGGGGGTGATTATGCCGTCGAGATCGTCTTCCGAGAACATGATTTGGTGAGAGGGTGGCGTGCTAGCTGATGTGGAAAGCCATGCATCAGGATTGGCCGAACACATATGCTGAATTCTGGGTCAGGCCTCCGACCACCGTGAGGATCTTGGCATCCTCTTCAACTGGGGCTCCATCGTACAAACATTTGTCAAATATTTCGATGTATGATCGATCTGACTCACCCTTTAGCTGGGAGAAATGTGCCAACCTTTGTTTTGGTGCTGGGCGAGCACACATCGATGAGAAATGGGATAGAATTTCTGTCCCAGCTGGGTGAAAGACGTGATAGACGCAGCGGGCAAAGTAGAAAACCATCTGTGGGCATGGTTGCCCAACGTCATGGGGAATGATCGGCACTGCGTTGCGTCGGTGGCGCCCATGGCGATCATAAAGTCTGAATATTTGCTGAGGTGGACATGTGGGTCGGACTCAGCATCGAACATAGGAATTGGTGGTCGGACCTTTGCTACTTTTTCTTGTACTTCGGCTGCCATGATCGCCGGTGTTAACGGCGAGCAGGGCATTGTGCTCGCCCGAGGGAGTCCTTTCGTTGCGTCCAGATCGGCCTGTAAACCTTCGATTGCTTTTTGCATTTTTGCAAATTTCGTGGAACTGACAGACTTGGATCGGGGCTGTGTCCCATCATGAGGACCCAGAGGGTCATGCTCGTGATGGGGCAGTCCCCCTTTCCAAATTCGTCCTTGACTACCTAATCGATGATGGATAGACAATTTAGTTCCAGCCGATTTTTGTTCGGGATGCGGGCGATCATGAGGATCTGAGGGAGCCGGCATGTTCGTCGGTTGTTCCCTCCCGGGATCCTGTCGCCTATGATTGCCGATTTGATCTTTAACGGAGAGCCTCAAACATCCAAACGCTAATGGTCTGGACCCTTGAGGCTGCTCGTCATCCGACATATCATCAGCCTTTTTGTTGGCCCGCTTCCGTGCAGCTTTCAATTTAACTTGCTCGCTATCAGGTGTATGCGAGCTTCGATCATCATCATCTTGAACTTTCAACTTGGCCAGCTCTTTTTTGGCCCTCTCTTTCTGTGCTCGCAACAAGAAAGTGATGGCCTTTGTTGTGGCCGCTGGATCGTTGGCAATATCTTCAAGATTGATGGTTTCCGCAGTCTGATTTTTGTGAGGCTGATGTTGAGCCTCTTTCTGAGCGTGAGGTCGGCTCTGTCCCGACCTCTTCTTCTGAGTATTCCTAGATTGAGGCATTATATTTCTTTTTTCTGCCTCGGCTATCTACGGGATTGTGTATGGGTTGGTTTTTTGCACCCTCCACTACAGGAAATTCGAGAAATCGCGACGAAAAAATTCGTCACTGAAACATCATTTTTTGTCACAATTAATAATTTGTGATGAATTTTTTTGTGGCATAGATCGTCATTTATTGTGCGTGGTATTATGAAAAATGTGACGGTATATTAATTCGTCGTGAAAAGGGCATCATTTGGTGACGAAAAAGGTCATCATCGCTATATGTCTCCATCTATTGTGACGCATAAATTGTCACTTTAGGCATCACAAATTCGTCACTTAATACGATGTTTCGTCACTAAAGTTCAACTTTACATGACGATATAAATAATTGTCACAAAAAAGGTTACTTTAGTGACGTTAATTTTGTCACAATTAGCTTGGTTATTTCGTCACATTTTCTATATTCGTCAAGAAAGAGTTGTTATGCGGTGACAAAATGTTGGTCGTCGTTATATGTGTACATATAAAATGACGATAAAATTTGTTACTAAATAGTATGATTTAGTGACAAAATTTTTATTGTTGCAAAATGATGTGGAAATTGTGACGAATTATTTTTGTCACTATAATGTATTATTTAGTGACGAAAATAATAATCATCACTAGAAGTTTAGATTTGGTGACAATATATTGTTCGTCATATTTGACATTTTCTCGTCATGAAAGAATTGCAAAAAAATGACGAAAAAAATGATCGTGGTTATATATATAGATATAATGACAACTTAATTTCGTCACAAAAAATTGGACTTTAGTGACGAAATATTCATCGTCGTTAAAAGATGTAAAAATGGTGACAAAATATTTTTTGTCATTAAAAAATATTATTCAGTGACGATGATGATAATCGTCACTAAAGAAATTGATATAGTAACAACATATATCGTCATGATTAATTAACATACCATGACTATTATTTCGTAATAAAAATGATACATATTGTGACGCATTTATTTCATCGTGAAATAATTACTTTTATTATCAATTTATTTGAATTTTTATATATATTAAATCAGTAATAATACTAAATAATAAATATTACAACAAAAAATAGATTAATTAAAGATAAAAAAATGCATTAACAAAAAACTCCTTCAAACAATAGAAACCAATCAACAATCTTTGTTATGAAAACTACATGAAATAATAAACTAAAAAAATCAATGTCTTATATGTCTTCAAAAATAATTTCCATGCACTTCAAACGACGAATGTGAAATCTTCTCCTCCTTAGATATCACCTATAAAAAAAATCATATCAGATGAATTTATAAGAAAGCATAACTCCGTAAAGTATCAAGAAAACGATAATCCTAAACTTTAAATGCACAAATACACTTACCAAAATCAAAATCCAAGGCATTAGGGGTCAAATAATCAAAATCCAAGGCATAATCAAAATCTAAGATTGAGTAAATGATTTAGCATTCAAATCCAAAGCATTAGGGGTCAAAACAGTAGCACGGTTGGGTTCAGAAACCATCCCCAAATTCAGACTAGAAGCACCATTAGCAGGTTTCATACTCAATGCACTAGAATTAAAGTTTTCAATATATGTGGCATTCTGCAAACTAAAATCAGGCCCCAACTTCAAAAGTTCAAAACCAGATTTAGGCAAATCCCCATAAATCACATAAGGAATAAGCACGTTATCAAAAACAAAAAGCCAAATTTGAACCATTGAATGCACCATTCGGCATAACAGTAGAATTAATCCTAGCACCAGACCCAAATTTTGAAACGTTCAAATGCAATTCAGAAGGATGAGTACACTAACTTCTATTAATCATTACATCAACAAACTAAAATGCATCAATCTTTACTTAACACACCATAACTAACACAATTTGGTAGTGAAATATACAAAGTACAATACTACCACTATCTATCTACACGCAATACACGTATATCTTGGCTAAAAATATAAATTGTATCACATACATATCCACATTTATGTTTGAATCAAATCAGCAATTGCAATGCTCCAAAAAATCAGCAATTGCAGCATCTACAAGACCTAATTGCACTTCGAAATAGCATCTACAAGACCTAATCTCGAGTGTGAGAAACTAGAGAACTACATTCCCTTATTTGTTACACATGTTGAACACAAATAAATCATCATATTTGACCTCTTCTAACACAGCCAGCTTTAAAGCTACACATATGAGTAGTACTACTAAAACAAAAATGAAAATAATAAAGTAAAGGCTAAAGAAAAACAACAAGAACCAAAAACTCATAAAAAAAATAGAAGATAACCTTAATTATATGTCAATCCCTTTCTCCCTCATAAAAGCCATTAGTTTGTTCATAGTTGCACTTTGCTCAGAGAGTTTTGCAGTGAGAATGTCATTTTGCTCAAAGAGTTTGGCAGTCAGATTTTCATTTTGTGTAGTCAGGTCCTCTTTCAAGCTAGTTACTTGAGTTTGTAGTTCTTCAACTTGAGCTCTAGACTGTTGCAACTCTTCCGTTGTTTCTCTTAGCTCATCTTCATATTCAGCAGAAGAATTGTACAATGAACTCCGTCTACTTGGAGGCTTTGAACCATAACCATACCCTTTGGTATTATGTGGTTAATTTGATAACAACTCACAAACAAAATAAGTACGTGTACAATATACGGTAAATAACAGGAATTTGTTGACCCAGTTCGTCAAGAAATGACCACTCTGGGGGCATTCCAAGCCAGGGATATCATATCGCGAGATTTATATATACAGTACATCATGGGAAAACTTCTATGAAAGAAGATGATTTGGAGAGTGAGTGTGTGAGTGCTAGGGATTTTCTGAATCTAACCACCTCTGGGAAATTTTTTGTGAACCTCTCTCTTGTTCTTTTTTCTTCTATTTATAGCACTTTGACAAGCAGGAGCTGGTTTGGCAAGCATGAGCTGGAGACTTCGTGTCTTGCAAGAACTCATGTAATGCTGCCACGTTTTCAACTTCGTCTTCCTGGTTGACCTTTGTATTTATTTGTTTATAAGGCACTCTTTTGGTCGTCCAAATCAATCTTTTGCTCGACTGGTTGCCCTGTTCGCCCTTTTGACCATATCAATTTTATACCAGAATTCCGTCCTCATCGAACATATCTGAGCCTTCAGATTATCTGAGCCTTTCAGATTTTCTGAGCCTTCAGGTTATTCAGGCTTACTGAGTTCAGCTTTTCTGAGTTCAGACATCCTGACCCTCAGGTCACTTGACTCAGGCTATCTGATTTTTTCTTGCCTGATCTGATCAGATCGACGGATCAGATCAACATCTCTTCAGGATCATCTCAAGATAGCATCAGATCATTATGCCAGATTTGGCGAGCTGCGAGCGTACTCGCTTGATCGGCAAGTGACGAGTTGGCGAACAAACTTGCTCGTTCGGCGAGTGGTGAGCCGCCGAACAAACTTGCTTGTTCGGCGAGTGGCGAGCACACTTGTCCATCGAGCATGATTATTTTAATAGTTGATTAATACACGTGTCCCTCCAACGTGTTCGATTAAATTGAGTAATTGTATCGAACACAACAGTGTGCTAATTATAGCTGGTGTGGAAATTGAAAGAGCAGAAGGTTTGGAGATTACCTCAGATTGGTCTTCCTCCTTAGCCATCAAACAGATTTCATCATCTGAAGAGAATATCAGATCTTCATGGTCGAAGAAATCATCAGCATTGCTTATCAGACAGAAGTCCTCTACTGATGAGTAGCCAAAATCCTCAGAAGGCAGATAGGAATCATCAATTCCTGATGTGTCAGCAACCATGGCTTTTCTGTCTCTGTAGCGTTGTTCTCTTCTGTTCTGCTTCTCTTCTCTTTCTCTTGGAGTCAGGTCTGGGCAGTCGGAGCTGTAGTGACCTGGTTTCTCACAGTTGAAGCATGATCCACGATCCACAGAACTTCTTCTGCCAGGTGAGTCACTCCGTCTGTAGGATCTGTCAGGTGACTTTCCTTTCTGATTGTAATCTGAACTTCTTCTCTCAGATCTGTTGTCTCTTCTTTCATCTGACCGATCATCTCTTTTCTTATCTTCTCTGTGATCCCTTCGGTCATCAGATCTGGTCCTTTCTGGAGATCCGTGAGTTGACCTCCTGTTTCTTCCTCTACTGTCTTGATAGTCCTTGTAGAATCTGCGATACTTACCAAGTTGAATGTTAGATCTTTCAAGTTTCCTGGTAAGTAAAGCGATCTGTTCAGCTTGGCTTATTATGTTTCCAACAGGTTCAGTGGCCTTTGATCTGCTGCTGGTTGCTTTGAATGCAACTGATTTTGATGTGGAGGTTGTGGCTTCAGCAGGCGACTCGTCTTCTTCTTCTTGCCCTCTTTTTCAATCAGATCGAACTCATGGGCTTTAAGAGTTAGGAACAAGCTGCTTGGCTTCATCTTGGCAATGTCTTGGCAATCCTTGATTACCGTGCTTTCATGTCCCATTTCTTGGTGAGAGATCTCAAGATCTTGTAATTTATGTCTTTGTCTGACATCTCTCGTCCAAGTTCTCGTAGCTTGTTTACTGACATGGTGATTCTCCCATCGAGCTCATTGATGGTTTCATTTGGCAACATCTTGAGCTTCTCGAACTTCACTAGTTCAGCTTGTAGTCTGCTGTCTTTGATCTGATAATTTCCTTCATACATCTCAGCAAGCGTATCCCACATCTGTTTAGCTGTCTTGAGATACTTTATCTTTTCTTTGGTGACCTTATCCATGGTCTTCATGATTATATGTCTGGCTATTGTATCCAGTGTATATAACTTTCTTTCTTCTGCATCCATCAGGGCAGGACTCTTTCGGACAAGGCTTCCAACTGCAAAATCTGGATCACCTCCAACAGCTGGGTTGTCGTGATATATGATGATGGGTCCTCGTTCAATGACTTCCATCATTCTGCCGCTTATTGACCCCAGATGGTTGCACATGTATATTGTCCAATCTGCATACTCATCAATGGAAAATTTAGGCAAATCATGATACATACCAGAGGTATTATCCATGCTGATAGTGATTTTGAAAACGAAAGAGTTTTGAAAATGGTTTTTCAAGATCAGTTCAAGTGACCACAAAGATTCTTCCTCAAGAACCGATGATACTCAAAGCCAGTGGTCTGTAGAACCACTACTCTGATACCACTTGTAGGTCCTGAACGGGTTTCGTGAGGGTAGAAGTCTAGAGGGGAGGGGTGAATAGACTTCTGAAAACTTTTTTGTGCAGATCAGGTGTGATTGCAGTTTGCCTGATCAGAGTGCAAGTGAATCAGTTTGGACTGATGTTCAATCTTACTGAGTGCCTGAGGGCAGATCAGTTTGATATCTGTCAGTTTAATTGATAGTGCGGAAGCTAGTTTGTACCTGTGTGAAAAACCAGTTTTATCAAATCAGATTCTCAAGTCAGTTTTCAATCGGCTGACTAAGCTGTCAACCTGATCAGATCAGTTGCTTGGTGCAGACTGATATTAACTCAGAATATGTATGCAATTTTAAGCTCAGTTGTGTGTAATAGTGTAAAGCAATAAAGAGCAAGTAAATGCACACAAGATTTTTATAGTGGTTCAGACAATTGGTCCTACATCCACTCTTCCCTTAACACAAGGGGCACCAACTAAACCAACTTAACCGACTGGACTTAGTTTAATGTGTTAGTCCAACACCCAACAGATGTTTATCGAGTTCACACTCAACCGATCCCAGAAATCAGAACTAGAATCCTTAGTCTGAAATCTTGCAAAAACAAACTTATCCTAACTTTTGAGTTTGGGTAAAGATTTATTGTGGTTCCAACTGGAAATCTATCCTAGTGTTTATGTAGCCAAATGCTAAAGGATGAGATTTCTATGCTAAGAACAGTGGGATGAACACTTAAGAATAATCTTCAAATTCCGTGTTCTTCGAGCGGAAATTCTGCTATAGCTTGCTTCTTGATAATTTGCATTAATATCGTTGTTCCGCTTTGCTCGGTTGTGTTCTTCAATTTTGAAGAGCAATCCCATTTTATAGACCACGAAATCAAAGAGCCGTTGGAGAGCAATTTAAATTTCGGGCTATATTTGGTAGGTTTGTAGGATTTGATGTGACGTGCTTCGAATATCGGCGTGGCCGAAGGCATGATTAGCGTCGTTTGTATCCGCAGCCTTGAATCCCACAATGTCAGCTCTTTTTGTGCACGTGTCGCTCTCTCATTGGCTTTACGAGTACGGCACTTCAGTATTTGTCCTTTTGACGTTTGATATTCCTTTTGTAGAATATTCGTATTATCTGGTGAACCATTTTGGTTGATGTCAGGTGTGAGCTGCCCTGATCAGATAACTGATCAGTCTACCTGATAGAGTCTTCTGATGCAGATTGTCTTAGCACAATTTGCAGACTCGGCTGATGTAGGTCTTCTGGTCTTCTGGTCTTCTGGTAGTCTTCTGATCTTTAGGTTACTCTGACTCTCAGTGTTTTCAGTGTCATACTGAGTCTTCAGGTTTCTCTGAGTCTTCAGGCTTATCTGAGTCTTCAGGTTTATCTGAGTCTTCAGGTTTATCTGAGTCTCAGTGTCTTCTGTCTTCACCTGATCATCTGACTTCTTCTTGTCTTCTGACTTGTCTTAGTCTTCTGATCATCTGACCTTATCTGGTCATCTGATAATTTGACCTGACCTATACATATTGAGTTCCCCCTCAATATGTGACCTATCTTTTACATCAGCTATCTATACATTTCAGCTGGTCATCTTAATCTGATTCTACGTCATCGGTCAGCTAACAGATCTGATTGGTCCTATTACAACCTGTTTTGGAACTTCCATCAAAACTAAATACAAATTTCCCAACACCGGGCTTGGACAAGCTTACAGAACGGCTTGTAGAAATCAACCGGTGTTAGATCCTCCCTCCACTTCGTCTGTTTCTACATTTCATTAACACAAACTTTATATAAAACAAATTCATAACATTTTTTACTAACAATTTAATTAACCAACAAATTTCGACATAGTCTCGACTGTATTATATAAAACTCATCTTCTAGTCAACCAACAAATTTCAATTCTAATTCCTAACACATTGACTAACAATCTAACCAATCAAATAATTTGACATAAATTAATTAATTAAAACAATTAATTAAAATCGCACCTAAATTTTGACAGAGTTTCGACTGTATTATTTTAAACTCATCCTAGTCAACCAACAATCTAACAATTCTAACATATATCACATAATAAAATAATTACATAAACATAATCTCCAAATCTAACATGTACGTTAAATTGATATTATCTAACCAAACTAATCTCCTAATCAACCAGACTAATCTAACATAAAATTGTTGACTAATTAATTTAACATAATCTCAGCTATTCTGTCGCTAATAGTGGCGGTTCCAAAAACCGTCGCTAAATCCGGTGACTTTGACCGTCTAACCGTAGCCGTCGATAAAATTGTCGCTAATAATAATGGTTGTTTTAGCCGTCGCTAAAATCCATCGTTAAAACCCGTGTTTTTGGTAGTGGTAAAATATAGAGAAAAAATCACTTATGGCCCCACTAGTATCGGTGCCTCATGATTTTGGTCCCAAGACTCGTCATTTAATTTGTTTGTATGTAAAGGAATGAAAATGTATACATAATTAGAAAAATATGCATGTAAGTCATAATCAATCATCACTATTTAGAGATGGATCGGAATTAGTCAACAAATAAAATGTAAATAGCTTTCATCTTTTATTTCAACAACTATCTGGTTACAAATTTAATAAAAAAATATTTTTTATTATGTAGAAGCACAACATAACTCTCATCAGTGGCGGAATTGTTTGGATACGGTGGTGGAGTTCCAGATTCGGGCATCGGGGCGGGAGTTGGCCAGTCAGCAATGGATACACTGATCAGTGGCGGAATTGTTTGGATACAAGGGGGTACAATTGTACCCCCAATTTCAATTTTTTTTACCTCTGAATATACTCCCTCCGTCCCAAAGAAACGTGCATGTTTACTGTTTTCACGTGTTTTTGCGAACGAGTTTTTTATTAGTATTTAAAATGATAAAATAATTTTTAAAGATGCATGCAGTAGATGAGAGGTAGATCTATAATACCCCTCTTTAAAAATCGCTTTATCATTTGAAATACTAATAAACAACTCGCTCACAAAAACTCGATATTAAAGTAGGTGTGCACGCTTTTATGGGAAGGAGGTAGTAAATCTTATGTATTAATATTATATGCATACATGAATTCCCACACATTAATTACTAATTTGCCATTACAACCTTTACTTGGTCCCATCTCTCTCCTCTAGGGGTGGGCACAAAATCGAAAAAACGAATTTCCGAACTGAACCAATGCTTTTTGGTTTAATTGGTTCGGTTTTTTCGATTGGTTCGATTTTTTCGGTCGGTTCGGTTTTAATTTTTAAAAAATTCGATTTAATTGGTTCGGTTCGGTTATAGTTTTAAAAAACCTAATAAAATGTAACCAACTAAATATATATATATATATATATATATATATATAAAATATTTAAATATATATTAATAAATATTAAATTCACATAATATGGATGTCTTTTTGTATAATTGTTTATTGACGTATTGAGGCCAATATAATTCAACTGAGATCATTTATTATAGTGTCATGTATCGCTTAAAAAATTGAGAACTTGACAGACTCAGTTATAATTTGAGATTGTAATTTTATTTACACTCTATAAATATCATATAATATTTATATAAACGCTTTAATCCGATTGTATGCATTTTTTATATATTAAACAATATTTATCTACTAACATTTTAAAATTATTTATACATCGTACCCTCAATTCTGAAGCTTTGGGTCCGCCACTGGTGGGAGCAACGGCTGTTGCAATGATTATGGTGATCAAGAAAGCTCTCAACGCCATTATGGAAATTTATTTTCTTGGCTTTCGGTTGATTATAGAAGTCGATTAAATTGTGTATTTATAATATTGTCCATGATATGTTAAAATTAAAATAAAATTAAACACGTATATGTATATGCGGCCGGCTAAACGCGGCAGAATATTATAGTATATTATGCTTCAAGTAAATTCGTCAAAACAATGTAAAATGGCATTACAATGTATTTTTGCTACTTTATCAAAAGAGTATGAGAGAAACCCAAAAAGGAGGCTGATTACCAAGTTACAACTAGCTACATATTGTTTAATTATGAAAAAGTCTAGTATGAAAATTTTCATACATGGAAAAATCTTTAATTTACAATTAAATTTTATAATTAGTGAAGGTAAGATAATATAGTTGCGTCCCTTTTCGGTGGCTGCCACTGAGACTGCATGTCATTTTTCTCTTCTTCAAACCATGTCTTCTTTGATTTTTCCTTCTTTTTTTTTTTGAAACAAATTAAAATTGTTTTATTAGATTTGCAATATAATGGGAAATTGATTTATTGGACTTATAATATACGTGCATATATACAATGATTTAGAATATTATTTGTAATAAATTTTTTTTACTTTATTTATAAAAGGGTAAAGTAATAAATAATAAAATACAGTTTAAAAAAAAATTAAAAAATATATATTAGTACAACAGGTAATAAGTCAGTGTGACATAGTACGACGATACATGGCACAATTTCAAATGGTGACTATTGGCAGTCAGTACGATACCCTGACTGTTGTAAGAAACACCCTACTAAATATTCCAATAATTTTATCATATGTCAATCAAAAGTATTTTGTAAAAATCTTCTCTAACTTGTTTCTCTACTTACAGTTTCTAACCCCAAAATATTTTTTAGTATCTTTAAAATTGGGGTAAAGTAGTGATATCTATCCTCTTTTTTTTTTTTTTAAGTAGTGTTTATGATTTATTTTCTATTTAACGTATTTTTTTTTAATTTTATTCTCTAACTAGTTTAATTTTAGAGTTACTCTCATGTGCACCAATTACAGCACAAGGTGCAATTGGTGCAATTGGATTCAATTTTAATTTGGATGAACAATGTACTCTAAACCCTAACTTCTAAACAATGAACCCTAAATCATATATGAACCATTCGGGCCGGGTGAACCATGAACCACTTGGGCCGAGTAAATCATGAACCACTCGGGCCGGGTTTGGGTCAGGGTTGAGAAAAAAATAAAAAAAATAAACCTAAAATTGAAATTAAAGTTAAAAGAAAACTGAAATTGAAAAAAAAAATTGAAAAAAATTAGAAAAAAAACTCCTAAAATTAAATTGCACAAATTTTATTGATGCATGTGGTGCACAGGAGAATTTGTCTTAATTTTAATAATGTATAATTTACTACAATTTGATCAGTGAAGTAGATTTCTATTTGTAATGATTTGATACAAATTAACTCTCCTGTAAAATTTAATTGTTCAAATTGATATCATTATAATTATAAATTAATATTAATATTTTTATAAAATAGTACTCATTGCATTTAGTGCTATGATATTAACTTTTTAAGTGCAATATTATTATTTGATAAGTGTTATGGTATTAGTTTATAAGTGTAATGATATAAATTTCATAATAGGAACAAATTTTATCCAAGATCTACTTATGATTAATTGTTAATCAAGGTATATAATTTAGTAATAGTTGACTTTACTTGTCTTCACCCAGTAAAATTTTATAACTAATATGACAAATAATTTTTATTGTGCATTTTTGGTTTTGTGTTGTATATAAGTATAAATTTTCGTATTATATTATTAGATATTGAGTATGATATATGATGGATGAGTTCAACTTTTGTCAATAGCCCTTACAAATTAATTTGTTTAGCTTCGCCCCTGGTCGTAACCGATCGTGGCACCAGTTCAGTTTTTAGTAGAGCTATCAAAAAAGGTTGACGAATCGAGCCGGCCCACAATCCACTTCAATTTATATTTTTACGGATTTTGGCGGGTCAATCTACTGCGGCTTGGGTCGAGAACTAACCAACCCAACCCAACTCATAACGGGTAGAGGGCTTAGAGGGCTAGCAGGAGGGTTTTTTTAATAAAATATTATTTTTTTTACGGACGGTTAATCACACACGGCTTTTTTACTTTACACACCCAAAAAAAATTAATGTCTAAAATGTCCTAGTATAAATTGACAACTATATCCCTTGTGTATATTTTTTATATTATAATTTACTAATTGTTTACTCAATACACCATAATCTTAAATTCATACACGTGATACGTCATCTTCCTCATATCATTTACATCATTATTTAAACTTGAAAAAAGCATCATAAACCCTAGCATCAAAAAATCCTACACATTAAAAAGTCATAGCAATGTACTGCAAAAGAAGTATGGATTAAAGAACAAGTTTTAAGATACATTTTCTAAATTTTCTTGTGAATTTCTTTCATTTAAATTGTAGAAAGATGAGTTTGTTTCGTGTTTTTCTTTTAGAAATCGCGACAGACATTTTGTCGGCCAAGGTGGTCGACCATTCAAATTTTTTGCAAGTCTGGTCGACCATTCAAAATTTTGGCCGGACCGGTTTCCATTGAATGTAAAAGTTGGCCTCCTTGGTCGACATTTTATTTTTTGGCTATATGGATGAATATTATAAATTTTTGCCATAGTGGTTGACATTTTATAATTTGTCCTTCGTGTATATTTTTTATATCATAATTTACTCTTTTTTTTTACTTAATACATCATAATCTTAAATCTATACACATGACACGCCATTTTCCTCAACTCATTTACATCATTATTTAAACTTGAAGAAAATATCATAAAAGCTAAAAATCTACATATTGAAAACTCATAGCAAATTGTTGGGAAATTTAGAGTTTTGATGAAAGTTCCAAAACACATGTAATAGGACCAGTCAGACCTGTTAGCTGACTGATGTTTTTTTAAATACCTGTTATAAGATGATCAGTTGATAATTATTGTATAGAACAAGTGGTGTATAAGATAGGTCACACATTGAGGGGGAACTCAATATGTATAGGTCAGGTCTGAAGATCAGGAGACAAGCATAAGTCAGAAGATCAGACGATCTGATGAAGTCAGATGATCAGGTGAAGACATGAAGCTCAAGTTCAGAAGACCTGAAGATCAAATGGCTACCAGAAAATCAAGACCAAAAGACCAGAAGACCTACATCAGCCGAGTCTGCTAGTTGAGCTAAGACAACTGGCACCAGAAGACTCTATCAGGTAGACTGATCAGTTTTATCTGATCAGGTCAGCTCACACCAGGTGTCAACTGATGTTACACCAGTCATACGTTGTTGATCTGGACAAAAAGAATTTCAACTTTAGTTGGTAGAACAAACACTGAAAAGTGTACTTGTTAATCAATGAGGCAAGACACGTATGAACGGAGCTGACAATACGGGATTCGGCGCTGCATAGTAAAACGGCTATAAAGGACACTATTCACGCTTTCGGCCATGCCGTTCCTGAAGCACGTCACATCAATCCTGCAATTCTACCAAATATAGCCGGAAATTCAAAATTGCTCTCCAACGGCTCTTTGATTTCGAGGTCTATAAATATGGGATTGCTCTTCAAAGTGAAGACACGGAAATTTTCAAGAAGCTCATACTATAGCAATATTTCCACACAAAGAACACAAATTTGAAGAATATTTCTAAGTGTTCATCCCATTGTTCTTAGCATAGAAATCTCATCCTCTAGCTTTAGGCTACATAAATACTAGGATAGATTTCCAGTTAGAACAACAACAAATCTTACCCAAAATCAAAAGTTAGGTTAAGTTTGTTTAGCAAGATTTCAGACTAGGGTTTCTAGTTCTGATTTATGGGATCGGTTGAGTGAGAACTCTTAAAACATCATGGTTGGGTGTCTTTGTGTTGGACTAACACAATAAACTAAGTCCGCTTGGTTAAGTTGGTGCCCCTTGTGATAGGGAAGAATGGACGTAGGACTGGTTGTCCAAACCACTATAAATCTTGTGTGCATTTATCTGCTCTTAACTGCAATACACTATCGCACACGACTTTGCTTGAAATCGCATACATATTCTGAGTTAGGATCAGTTTGCATCAAGCAACTGATCTGATCAGTTTGACTCTTTGGCCAGCTGATTGAAAACAGACTTGAGATTCTGATTTGTTAAAACTGGTTTTTCACACGGGTATAAACTAGCTTCCGCACAATCAGTTAAACTGATAGACACCGAACTGATATTCCATCAGGCGACAAGAAGTTGGATATCATCCAAACCGACTCACTCAAGACTCGATCAGAAACCTGCTATCACACCTGATCTGCAAGAAAAAGTTTTTCAGAAGTCTATTCACCCCTCCCCTCTAGACTTCTGCCCTCACGAAACCCGTTCGGGACCTACACAAATGTATTGGAAAAAGAGTATGGATTAAAAAACAAGTTTTAAGATACATTTTATAAGTTTTCTTGTGCATTTCTTTCATTTAAATGGTAGATAGATGAGTTTTTTTTCGTGTTTTTCTTTTAAAAATCGTGACAGACATTTTTTGTCGGCCAAGATGGTGGAAACCATTCAAATTTTTGGCAAGTCCGGTTGACCATTCAAAATTTTGGAAAAAGCCGGAAACAAATGTAGAAGTTGGCTACTCGGGTCAACATTTTTTCGTTTTATAATAATATATATATATATATATATATATATATATATATATATATATATATATATATATATGTATATTAATTTTTTTATTTTTAATTGAAAGGGTATAATGGACCAAATGTTGTGTGTATTAAGTAAAGATTAAAATATTAAATGTGTGTGTAAAGTAATCGGGTGTGTAAAGTAAAAGGCCGTGTGTGATTAGCCGTGGCCTTTTTTTACATATATTATTTATAATAAATTTTAAAATAGATCTTCGGTGAAACTTGTTAATATTATTAACTAGTTTAGTGCCAGCGTATTTCGCAGTTTTTTAATTAAAAATACAATATTCATAATATATAATATATTTAATAATGAAAATATAATTATGTACATAAATGCACTAAACATGAAATAATAATTGTTTATGGTGTATATTAATATATTTACTTAAACAATTATTAAAATAAAATTATTGTGTCAAATTCTACCAATTCTGCAATTGATTCACGAATTATTAATTTTAATTTGAGTATTTTTTTAAAAAAATCTTTCTTCAGACTTAAAAATTTGAAAATTGAGGATTTTTTTTTTTTTTTGCAAATCGGTTGTTGAATGGGTAATATATGAAAATTAACGAAAACGTCTTTTTAAAAATCACGTGTAGTGCACACGTATAAATCGGAGAGAAAATTTGGCATGAAAAATTAATCCGGTGATTTTAATGTAATAAAATAATAGTTTGTATAGTTTAGTGCAACAAAAAATAGTTAGGTGATTTAGATATAATTACAGTGATAGTTTAGTGGGTTTAGTGCAATTAAACATAAATATGATGTAAGAGGTGCAAGGTTCAAATCTTAATTGTTGCATTTTTTTTAATCAAACTACACATTAAAATGTCACATAGATGTCACATATTAGCTACAAACCAATAGAAAAATGACATATCAATACAATAAATGTGATAATTCATCCAAACTAACCTCAAAATGACACATCATCCAAATGAACCACAAGATGACACATCATTAAAATAAACTCTCTATTAGTAATATAGGAGATAGGAGATTTTTTACCACTACGCTTATAAACTAATATCATAATACTTGTAAGGGATCTTCTACAATCAGGAACGATTTCGCAATTCATTTTTTTTTAAAGCCCGCGGGCCAACCCACTCCAACCCACGGCCAATACGAGTTTGTTCCCCAGCGGGCTCGTAAATACTCAACCTAATTCGCCTAATATATTGTTGGACCGGCCCATTTGGACAGGACTGGTTTTTAGTGAAAATATATACTGGGTGGGTCACTAACCGAAGCGAACCAGTTAAAAATCAGGATAACCACCATGGACCAAATACTATGTTAGAGAAATAGTTCACTATTAAGCTACCAATTAATTTTTATATGCAATGACATAAAATATATTTAGGGTATGAATTTTTGAGTTTAAATTATATCCTATCAGCCCTTAAAACATACTCTAGTACAAAAAAATTAGTTTCAATTTTATTTTAATTTCATAGATATCATATACTACATTAAGTTTTAGTTTAATTAAAGTTTAGTAAAACTAAACGAGTATAATTAATTATTTTAAAATAATAAATTTAATGGGACATCTTGCTGATTACAAGATGTCAAGGGTTATTGGTTGTTTAGGTTATGCTCATATTAAGTAAGACAAGTTGGAGCCTAGAGCACTCAAGTGTGTGTTTATAGGCTATCCTCAAGGTGTGAAAGGTTATAAACTATGGTGCTTAGAGTCAGAAAATTAAAAGTGCATTGTAAGTAGAGATGTCACTTTTGATGAAAGTAAGATGCCACTTAAGTCTGTTGAGTCATCAAATGATAATCAGAATGGAAATTCTGGAGTTGAGGTGGAGCATTAGGAGATCAGAGGGCATATTGATGACAACACTGATGGAAATATGGAAGATGACTCAAATGATGGGAATGAGTATAGTTCTTATCAGTTGGTCAGAGATAGGCAGAGAAGAAGCATACATCCACCTTTAAGATTCAGAGACACTGACATGGTCTCATTTGAATTGTGTACAACAATTGAGGTGGAGTCTTATAAGCCTAAGTCTTACAATGAGGCTATAAGATGTACAGAGAAAGAGAAATAATTAGTTGCTATGGAAGAGGATCTATTTTTTCTACAGAAGAATGAGACCTGGACTATTGTAGATAAACCAAAGTCACATAAATTAGTAAATTGTAAGTGGATTTACAAGAAGAAACCTGAAGCTAGTTAAGGAGGTGGAATGAGATTCAAAGCTATGTTTGTAGCTAAAGGCTTTACTCAGAGAGAAAGTGTAACACCCAAGATTTTCAATCACCATAAGTTATTAAAAAGAAACGTATAAATTATATGTGTTAAGAGAATTAAAAAGGAATAATTAAACGTTCAAACCCATGTAGAAAGTGAAAGACTTTATCTAACTCTAAGCCCAAAAATCTCAACTAATTTTTACTCCCTCATTCTATATTACACCCGGTCACTTTTCAGATAAATCACAGAAAATATATCCTCTCAATTCATAATACACAAATATTTATATATACGAACGGTGTTTGATCTCTTGGTCGAAGAAGAAACTCGTACACAAATCTTCAATTACGTCTTTCCCTCAAATCCCAAGATCACTGTATAAATTTTCTCTCCCTCTTCTAATATTTGTTACTTTTACGTTTTCTGAACTACTTACAAAGATTTTAAAATATCATGTTTTCTCTAGACTAAAGCATATCTAAAAGAAAGTTTTATATTGTTGCCATCTTTGTTTTTAGCCAACTGATCAAGATAAAAAAAAATTGTTCGGAGCTTTGTAAATTTCTTTTGATTTCGAAGATGTCTATAATTTTATTTGTTTAATTTTTTTTAATGAAACCCAAACTATTTGGTCTTATACTTACTGAAACTCTCGAAACATGGACTAGTGCACTACGTATATTACTTAGACTAAAGCGTTTCGTCGTTATTTTTTAATGATCAAAATCCATAATTGTCGTATCTAGTTGCTAAAGCCTTTGCACGGGCATAATGTTTATGCTACCAATTTATCTACTATAAGCCCAAAAGTTTAAGAAACACAGTTACGTATTTTCTAGGAAACTTGATTTGCTTATTTCTTTTTAGTAGTGGCGAGAATTTATTTCGTCAATTATATCAGCATACATCGACTTTAAGCTTATAACTTATTGAAACAATTAAGATACTAATTCTTCACTATTTATTAATCATAATAATACTAAGACTTTGTTACTTAATACTTTTAGGTGAAGCGGATTTTACGGATTAAGTCAATTTACGTGTTTACGAGATTAATCAAGACTTGAGGTGGGATTTTTACTTGCTTTGTTATCTTTGAATATTCATGTAAATTTAATTGTTGCTTGCTACATGTTTCACGTGGATATGTTATATTGAATTATTTGATTACTCGACGGAAAAGATCGTTGTAACTTGCGGGGACTTCGGTCCAGGATGGAAAAGATCCTTGGACGCAACTCCACCGTATACAGATTGGCCAATACGACTCAGGATGGAAAAAATCCTTGACTCGTTATATTGATTATGATGCATGTTATGTGAGTTTATGATTTTATTTATGTGTTATATTTGATTATAACATTGTGAGGGAATCCCATTGAGCTAGTTGTTTTGCTCATCCCAATCCTTAACATTTTGCAGTGTAGTTATGGAGTGCGGTGGAGGGGTGGTGGAGGGCCGGTGGATTGCCTCGAGACATCATTTATCATTTTCTTAAGCACATTATTTCATTGCATAACTCTTATTTCATTTGAATATTGAGGATTTAGTTTGACGTTATTTTTAGTAGTATTGGAATACTTTATTTTATTTTGAAGGTCCATATTTAGCACTGAGACAGTTTATCAGATTTTCTAATGGTTAAATTATCTTCTTTGAAAATGTTTTGAATTTAATTGCTTTCGCTGCAAACATTGGAAAATTTAAAGTGCATTATTTTTATTTAGTTATGAAAATTTTGAATTTTTGTCTACTTAAAATGCCTTTAAAAGCTTATGAAAAATTGGGATGTGACAATGTGGTATCAGAGCATATCTACGTTCTTGTAGACTTGTAAAAAAATAAAATCTTCTTTTAGAGTCTTACTATTTCTTTTAAAAAAATTAATTGTTAAAAAGAAATCTTTCTTTTTAGTCAAAAAAAAAATTACAAAAGAATTTTAAATCATGCATTATTGAGTAAAAGTTATGGCATCCACCACCGCCCACCGCTACAACTCCTATAAGGTATGACATGAAATAACATATGACATTTTGCATCGATCATGGAAAAGATGATTGAATGATATACGATTCACGATATTGAAATGGTTGAGTTTGATAAAATATTTACTATTTGGTCATGGAAAAGATGACCAAATGATTACGAGTTATGACATGAATTGACTAACTATAATTTACGATGATTAAAGGAAATACGATTGATGACATGAATATGAATAACTATGATTTACGATGATTAAATAATTTATTTCCTAATTACTATGGTGATTGATAGATAAGATGGATAAAGGTGTTGAGAGTAGATGACATTTACGATTTTGAGTACTAAGATAGTTGAATCCTTATAGGACCATGCCACCACGTGTTGCACCAGCTGCACCAGCAGATCAACTTCAAGTGGCGAAGCAATTCAACAGCTTCAAGCCCCCTGCTTTTAATGACCGAGATGGACCGGCAGCGCTAGAG
The DNA here is from genome assembly GCA_037126765.1 of Stenogyne calaminthoides. Lineage (NCBI taxonomy): Eukaryota > Viridiplantae > Streptophyta > Magnoliopsida > Lamiales > Lamiaceae > Stenogyne > Stenogyne calaminthoides. Next base: position 38,631,290 of record JBBCBC010000001.1, on the reverse strand, counting down.
GAATGGTTGGGAAGGATTGAAGATATACTTGGACTGTTGATGTGTACGGACGCTCAAAAGGTGTCCTGTGCTACGTTCGTGCTACAAGAGGATGCACGAATATGGTGAAATTCTTACAAAGGCATGCGTCCAGCAAACGAGATAGCAGCACTCACCTGGGAAGGATTTAAGCGGTCATAAATGAAAAATATTGTCCACCGTCATACAGAGTGAGAATGGAGACAGAGTTTTTCAATTTGAAATAGGGAGATATGAAAGTGGAGGAGTACGAGCGGGAGTTCAGCCGTTTATCTTCATGTTTTGCTCCGCATTTGGCCGACACTGAGGCCAAGAAGGTACAAAGATTCAGGCAGGGCCTTCGACCCGAGATTCGGAATGTGGTAGCTCGTCAGGGAATCACAACTCTGGCGGAAATGTATGCTCGTGCTGAAGAAATTGAAAATAGCATAGCTATGGATGCTCCAAAGCCAAAATTGACGGAATATTCAGGGAAGAGAAAATGGAATGGTGCAGGGTCAAGCAGAAACCCAGCTCCTAACAAACAAGGACGTGCTACAGGAGCTGAAATGCCCAGAGGGAATGCAAATCAACCAGATCGACCGGCTTGCAAGAATTGTGGTAAGAACCATAATGGAAAGTGCTTAATGGGAAAGAACAAATGTTACTGGTGCAAGGCGGAGGGGCATACCATTGCTAATTGCCCAAAGAGGAATAATGCAAGAGGTGGAAACAGGTCGAACCCCGAATCAAGTGGCAGAGCTAGGATGTTTGCTATGACTCGAGGAGAAGCTGATAAGCAACCAGGTACTATTACATGTATTTTACAGTGTCAAATATTCCTGCTCTGTACTTTTAGATACCGGAGCAACGCATTCATTCATGTCTGCAAAGTTTCATTTATTAGCTGGGGAAAAGGGGATAAGGGTAGAAGAACCATTGATGATAAGCATTCCCTCTGACAAAATAGTAAGTACTTGCACGATGGTTAAAAATGCAAAAGTTGATGTGAGCGGACATGATTTAGAAGTTGATTTATATGTGTTGGATATGAGAGACTTTGATGTTATTCTGGGGATGGATTTTTACTTGCTTTGTTATCTTTGAATATTCATGTGAATTTAATTGTTGTTTGCTACATGTTTTACGTGGATATGTTATATTGAATTATTTGGTTACTCGATGGAAAAGATCGTTGTAACTTGCCGGGACTTCGGTCCAGGATGGAAAAAGATCCTTGGGACTTAACTCCACCGAGATCTCTGATTGGCCAATACGACTCAGGATGGAAAAGATCCTTGACTCGTTATATTGATTATGATACATGTTATGTGAGTTTATGATTTTATTTATGTGCTATATTTGATTATAACATTGTGAGGGAATCCCACTGAGCTAGTTGTTTTGCTCATCCCAATCCTTAACATTTTGCAGTGTAGTTATGGAGTGCGGTGGAGGGCCGGTGGATTGCCTCGAGACATCATTTATCATTTTCTTAAGCACATTATTTCATTGCATAACTCTTATTTCATTTGAATATTGGGGATTTAGTTTGACGTTATTTTTAGTAGTATTGGAATACTTTATTTTATTTTGAAGGTCCATATTTAGAACTGAGACAGTTTATCAAATTTTCTAATGGTTAAATTATCTTCTTTGAAAATGTTTTGAATTTAATTGTTTTCGCTGCAAACATTGGAAAATTTAAAGTGCATTATTTTTATTTAGTTATGAAAATTTTGAATTTTTGTCTACTTAAAATGCCTTTAAAAGCTTATGAAAAATTGGGATGTGACAGAATAGATTTCAATGAAATTTTTTTCGAGCCAGAAGCATTATTCCATCAGAAGATCATATTATTCCATCATGTAAACATGTGGCGCACCACATATGCAAAGCCCCACCATCATTTAATTAATTTATTTAATTAATTCAATCTTCTCATTTATATATATTCCATATTTTATTCAATTTCATTAATTATATTAAATTTCTTTTACCCATCCCGGACTCGGCAGGAAGGCAACCCTAACGGCCCGAATGGTTCATGGTTTTTAATTAAGGTTTTTAATTTTAATTAATTAAAAAAATTCAATCTTCTCATTTATATATATTCCATAGTTTTTTATTAGGTTTATAATTTAATTTAATTAATTAAAAATTAATTTTGGGACCCAGATATAAGTTTGGACTATGATCAAACCTTACTTGCTTTAGTAGCTCACTACAACTTAGAGTTGCATCGAATGGTTACAACTTTGGTTTGGGAGTCTTTCAGCAAATTTAGGTACCGAAGGGGTTTATATGAATGATCCCTTTCATTAATTTTATTAAAAAAAATCCACAACTCAATCTCCTAATAAATAATTCATTTCTCTCTCCTCCATATATACAACCCAACTCAACAATCCTCCCAAACTTTATCAACGGCCGCATAAGTGGTTCTTAATAAAATAATCTTTCTTTTTCACTATTTAATAACTATATTTATCTATAATCAATTTTTATTATATTAATAAAATGATATATTAAATTATTTGATATTCAAAAGGTACAATTAAAAAAAAAAAATATCATACACTTAAATTAAAATTAGATCTCAATTAAATTTTAAATTACAAAAATTTAAAGTAAATAAATATACCTACTTGTTTAAGGTTTGTATTAAGTCGATTATAAGACCTTTTAATGGTTTATCTCTTGCATTTTTCCCATAAAATGTATTTTTTTTCCCACTTTTGAATTTTGATTTTTACATATTTTATCTTCACTTCGTAAAAATCCAAAATTGACTACATCTTCTTTCACATAAATAGTTTTTCCCACTTTTGAATTTGTTTGAACAAAGGAAAATTTTTGGTTCAAATTCGGAGAAAAATGAGAACTTTGATAATCTTCTGGATTAAAAAAAGATTTAAAATTTGGATAATTTTGGGAGTTTGGATAATTTGGGGAGCTGGAAAAATAATTTGGATGATTTGGATCCATGATAAAAATGATAGAAATTAGAAGGAAAAGAAAGAATATGAGATTGTGATTCAAAATGTATCAATATTGGTCTCTATTATAGAGATAGAGAAATTACAAATTTTGATATAATTTTTTTATAAATAATATGTTGAAACATAAAATCTAATAATTATTCAACAAAAATTATGATAGCCAATTGTTATGTGACATGTGGCAAAACTTTTCAGCTCAAAAAAATTGAAAACCATGCCACTTCTGGTTTGCAGCACCGAACGATTCATCTTAATTTCCTTGAATTTAATTTTTTTTCTTTTTTTTGTCTTGTTGCTGCGAGTGGTTCGCGTGACCCCGCGATAAAGATGGTCTAAGGCTTGTCTACTCAAGAGATCTTTATATGGGTTGAAGCAAAGCCCAAGGCGTGGTATTTGTGATGAGTTCATTCTATCAGTTAGCTAGTCTCGGTAGAAGCAGATATGATAGTTGTGTCTATTTCAAAAGAAGTGCTAGTTCTTGTACATTTTTTTTGATGTATGTGGATGACATGCTTATTGCAAGTGAGTCTCTTACTGGTATAGATACAGTAAAAGCTTTGTTAAGAACAAAGTTTGGATCAAAATCCACATTAATACAGAAAAACTAAAGTTAATCAAACCAAGCAATCAGGAGTGTGTTTGGCATAAAAGCCAAACAGCCTATGCGTCATAGGTTTGCTCAGTTGGAAATTAAATCAAGATCAATCATGTACATGTTTCTCAACCAAATATTATTTCTACAACAAATACAAAAATGACTAGATTCATTAAACTTACAATGTTATATAGTGTTGTTTCTAATGCTTTCTTCAATTTAAACATGGAGCAGAGTCTTTTATCAACGAACTTTGTATTTGGGCTCAGATTTCTTGCTCCCTTGTCTAAGTCTTTAACCACCAGATTTAATGTCAAAGCTACAATAGCAGCAGCAACCACCAGAACTACTACTTTTGAGACCATTTTTGAGAGAGACCCCTTGTGATATCTATATCAACAATTCTTACTACTCTTTATATATAGAGAGAGAGAGAGAACAAGAAATAAATAATTAGCCGGCCGGTTGATACCACTTGGCATAGTTATATCCTCCCAAAAGTTTTAACTTTAATATAAATATCCGGTCAGTCCATGCAGGAGATTGCTCTAGCTTGAAGTTGGGCTCCCGCTAATGAACGGTGGATTCTGATTTTCCGAATTAGTCGATCTCTGGACCGAACACGTTATCAAAAAAAAAAAAAAAAACTGTGCCATCGAAGGATTTCATTGGATGAATTCAAATTAAGATGCACTTGGTTATATATGTTTCAATGAGAATAACAATGAAAACGAGTTTAGGTTAATTATGATGGTTTATTAGAACAAAACTACTATCCGCCTAGGTAACTATTATCTCATTTTGATTACTCATTTCACCTCCTGCAATCATTCTCCTCAATCATGCCTAGGTAACTATTATCTCATTTTGATTACTCATTTCACCTCCTGCAATCATTCTCCTCAATCATTTCCAATATTCGCAATCAACAATTATTTATTGTCCATTTATTTTAAACATTAGTGCTAAACACTAATAATGCACTTATAACCATCCTTCCTTCAACATATCTTTTTCATTGTCGTGGGCATAGTGGAAAAATATTTTTTATCAATCACCATTGAAGAATTTGAACCAAACACCCCTAAATATGCAACTTTTTAATCATTACTAAGGAAATGTGAAATGATCTCGTAAAAAAGTACTGATATGTATATTTCAAGATTACAACTTACTAATAGGTACAGAATGGTTGCATATACATAAGTGCATTTGCACTTTCACGTCCAATTTTAGCTATATATGCAATTTCATTTAATTATATTTATTAGTAATTTACATAAAAATTTGTAATTATTAGTAAGTTTCTCAAAGTATATCATGTTGCTTATATAATAATGAGTTCTTGATCTGAATAACGGGTCATTAGAAATAAAAAAAAAAAAACCAAAAAAACCATAAGGTTGTACTGTACACAGAAACAATCAGTAGACAAAAGTCGCTTCGGAAATATAAACTTGTAGTGGGGATAAACACGTAAAACAACTTATAACACATTACGTCATCTCACCCTAACATTAAAACTTATCAGTATGAAAAGACAAACTCCATGAGACGGTTTCATGCATGAGACGGGATACAACTTAACACAATTAATACTCACCCTTCTCAAAATATTAAAGCGTCAATGCTCAAATTACATTTCGTCTCGGTGAGACGGTCTCACGCAAGAGTGCCTCAAAATAAAATAAATTTTTCCTCTAACCTGTAATTCTATGTACAACCATTAACACAAACGAATGAAGAGGAACAAAAAAAATGAATTTGAATTACATACATAACTTGCTATAAAAAAAAATCCTGTCATCAACCAGCTTCAAATTTTTCGATTTTGCTTTTCATATAATATCCACTCTGATATTGTTAGGCTTAACTGCTGATAAAATTACAACTTTTTCGCAAATTGCAATCTAATCTAAAAAATTTAATCTTGGTAAACAAAATACAATTTAAATAAAAATTTGCAACTGGAATCAATGGAAAGAATCGCTCATACCCGAAATGACGATCAATTATCTGTTGCCAGCCGAACATATCTGAGCATGTTAATGTTGATACGTTTAATTATTCGGTGCCAGGAACGTGACACGTCATTTCTGAGCCGGAGTGAATCAGTCTATTTGTTCGAATTTCAATTTTTTAAAAAGTTGAGGTTTTGTTTACCAAGATTCAAAAGTTTAAATTATATTGTAATTTGTGAAAAGGTAGTGATTTTATCTACAATTAGACCATATTGTTAACCTAAGTTACTACCTTTTACCTCAACATTCTAAATGCCATTCTTTCTGCATAACTTCTTCATCCATAATCAATCCTTAACCTCTTCAACTCAGCTCCGAAACTAGAACTAGATTTCAGCGTTCGTAGTGCAAGAGCCTTTATATCCTCTCGTGAACAATCCCGTGATACACGAACAAGCTCCCACAACGCACCTCCATTGATCATGTCCCTTGCATTCACCTCTATAATGAAGAAATCTAGCATTTTTAGGTACCACAAACCTAGTAATCAAGAAAATATTTGAAATAAAATAAGTTTTACCATGTTGAGCTAAATGGCAAAGTGCTAACTCAATGTGGCGCCTGATTGGTGAGGCTTCATTATTAGCATTCTGTACAATCCACGGAAGGGCACCATCTTCAATTAGGACTGATCTGCCACTCTTAGTCCCTGCAACAATAAACAACATGCTGTATAAATATTTATGTGCGACGTAGATTTATAGAGAATTGAGTGCAAATGTACTACGGAACAGAAAATACTGTGATCGGGATAATATCTCGCCATCGTGTTTGACCAAGGAACATGTTATCATTAATATTTAGATATAGCATATCTCTTTTAGTATTATTTCAAAGTCTTTTTAAGTCTTAGCATTCCCCTTTAGAATCTAGTACTGTACAAGAAGAGGATCTAAGGATCTCGCATTTGTTATATATTGTATTTAATATCTGCACATCCATCTCAAAATTCTGATTTTATTCTGATTTCAAATTCATCTCGCAAAATAAAAAATTGACAGTTAGAAGGCAAGGCAAATTTGTCAAAAGAAATTGTTAAATTCACTTGGATCAAACACAAAGTTTAGCTAAAATGAGCATTCAATGATTAAGAAATTACCCAACATAAAGTGTACAGTTAAACGAATAATTATAACTTAGCGGGTCAGAGAAAGAGGCGAGAGCACTTCACCTTGAGTGGATGCCCTAGACTCGCATTTTGCAAAGTTTGCAATTCCACGAGCAACTTGAGCAAGAACATCCGGATGTCTGCACCTAACCATTCCCAATAGAGCTCTAATACCAGCTTCAGCTCTTAGCTTAACTTGCAACTTATCTAAAAATGTGGTATACAGATGTTAGCAACAGAAAAAACTGGATTCCGGCTTCCATTTCAAAGCTGAGTCTCATAATTTTCAAAAGCCTGACAACATGACCTTTATTACAAATTCTTAATTAACAGCAAAGTTGGTAGGCATTCAAGGCCAAGTTTAGCAGTCTATAAAAGTGCAGAGACGCATGTAGAAATGGGCCTATTGTGTTTGGAGATAATCATACGTAAACATCATCTTAGAGAATCAACTGAGAAAACACAACAGCTATATAATAACGAGAAATTGTTCATAGCTTAAAGCAGCTCCATGAGAGAAGGAACAATAGCAGATGTGGCAACGATATTTTCAATGAGACAAATTAGGAACTAACAAGGACATTAACTGCAGAACCAAATTCACAGAACTTCACATTAATAGACTTCTGCACGCAGATACTGCCCCTAGGGCATATATCCTCAACATATAAATTGGACAAAAACTTGCGTGCACCAGGTGCACCGTGCAACTCAAGTGTATTTTAAACTAAACGGTATTAGTTTGTTACTGACCATTGCCACAAAGATTAGCGATGGCTCCAGCAACCATGCGGAGCGTCTGAGGGTCCTCTGCCTTGGCTGCTGTTAGAGACAACAAGCTTATGCCCCCTTGCGACGTTATTAGTTCCTGATTGCTTTCTGCCCATCACGGTATCACCACATATTAAACGTATAGGTAAGACCAGAATAAAGATAAATAATAAGTTTCCTGGTAAATGTGATTCCAGATATTATTATTGCAAAATTACCATTCATTGCAAGATTGGCTAAAGCACCAGCTGCAACTCTATGAATTGTCTCATCCTTAGAACTTCTCAGGAGTGCAAGCAAGGATGTAAGTCCACCAGCCTCAACAATTCTTACCTGATTTGACTCTGAATATTCGGGAAAGATGATAAAGTGGATACCAGTCAGCAATGTGATGAGAGGGAACTTTACAAATTGGGAGAAGTGAATCAAATAGCTTCCAATTAAGACCCTAAACCTAAGACCTACTCCCTCCAGTTCAAGATGTATGTCATTTTGGATATATGCACATATATTAAGAATCATCGGATTCCTAGAATACCTTTAATTAATTTCTTTGGAACTTCATAAAGCTTTGAAGGCTTTGTGGGAAAGTGGTTAATTACCAACTCCATGACATATTAATAGGTTTATGGTAAAATAGGAAAAGTTTTAATTAATTACCATTGAAATCTGAGAACGACATACATTTTGCACCTGAAAATGACTCCCAACGTGTCATCTAATAAGAATTGGAGGGAGTAGTACTTAAAGGAAGATGCTTCCATCAAGGCAAAAAGTCCATGGGCATTTATTTAACTCCTAAGATAATTAATAATTAATTAACTAAATATTAAGGCCCAACAGAGAACAGAAGCAGAACAGAATTTGTATGAAAATGAATGGCAGAAGGAATGCTACAGTGATTTAGATCATTACCTTCTGCTGCCAGATTGGCAACTACTTTCACCGCATGAATACGTACATCTGCATCTTCTGATTCAAGTAAAGACAATATTTTACGCAGTCCCACTGTTGCAGCACAGCATATGTCAGCAATAAAAAAGATCAAAGAGCAAAGAATTAAGAATTTAATTTTCAGAAAAATGTATTTGTTCAGCCACCTTGTTCAAAGAGTTTCACCATTGATGCTCTCTCTCCATCATCAGACTCTCTCAAATGTTGATGCTTGACCTGAGGGCTGGGAGAGTCCACAGATCTAGATACTTCTCCACTCAAATCGTTGCAAAGATTTCTTCTTGCCTGCAAAATAAGAACAACAAAGCTGATAATTCATTGTGCAGAAAATATAAAAACTACATGCTCATTTTTGCAAACCAACTTCCATTCATATAGCCCAAGCGAAACCCAGCTCATAAAATAGTGCTAGAGAGTAATGGCACTCAAAAGCACATCGAACATATGCAAACTATAACCATTTAAGTAAAAACTGTTTAGTTATTAATCCATCATTAATGATTAACGTTCCTTAGAAATATCCTGTAGCCAGCTTATGTCTCATTACGAAATCTGCAATCATCCAACACATTTTCTACTATCAATTCAACTCTATATCAGCTATCAGAAATAAAGCTTACGCCGCCCAATTCCCGAAGAGAGGGGACATGCCAAGACCTTTAGATAACAATTGATTAGCTTAAAGGTAAATATACTGTATATACTACAATTCAAACATCACTATACAATGGATAAATTAATTTCAAACAAAAAAATATACATATTATTTTCAGCGTTAGCCCTAAGTTGAACCAATCCAAAAACAGAGCTGTCAAATAGGGTTGGGAGCTTCAGGTTGGCCTGCCACAGGATCCGCAATCCAAAAAAAGGTGGGTTCGGACGATGGCTTGCTATTAATTATTTTTTTAACATAAAAATACAATCTAAATTTCAAAACTGTGCTACTTAAGATAAAAAAAAACTAAAAGCTAAAAATGAATTTATTATGTAAAATAAAGACAAATTGAAATCAAACCCATAAATAAAGCTGTTCGATGTTGGAGTTTATTAAGCACTTTTTGAACTTTATGCATTCTTAATTTCTTATGCTAATCTTATTGATTATTGAACTATTTGGCTAATATAAAGGATAATATTTGAAACATTGAATAAGAGACAGTGTTCCTTTTTCTTGTTTCTTTTTTCTTATATTTTTTGTTACCAAAATAATAATAACAGGTTAGCCACCTTATTGCAGTTCAAGGCGGGTTGATCTGGTTGATGTTTGTCTCAACCTTTGCTCGAAAAGAGAGTAATAAGAAATTGATGATAAAAAACAAAAATAAACCTGGTCTGCTTCAAAACTTATTTGCAGTAGCTGACTTTGTAGTATTTCAATTTCATCCTCAAGTTTTGCTTTTTCACATTCCTCATCTTCCAGCATCTTACGGAGCTTTAAGAGTTCAGCATTTCTCGCAGCCTAATGGCACAACTATTTATCAGAAGGCAAGCTATTGACCAACAAAAATTAATTGGTTGGATAAATAAAAAAAATTGACAAATACAACAAATACCTCACTGCTTTTCCAGTGATTCAATTGATTTTTGAGATTATCAACTTCAGCTTCTACAGCTTTGCGTAATAGAATTTCATTCCGAAGCTTTTGTTTCAACTCTCCACCTTCACTGGAAGCAAACTGCAGGCCAAAAGATATGAAGACAACAAATTCATAGATGATTAGCGAAATTTTTCACTAACTGGCTAAAATCTTAATTACATAATTATTGTTCAAATATGCACTTAAACACTTTCATTTTAAACACTTTCAAATATATGAAATGAAGAATAGAAGGTGGCCAGTTAAGATGTTTATAATAACTTGAATTTGGAGAATGAAAAGGTATGGAAGCACTGAAGCAAGAAGTACTTCTTCAATTATGAAACAATAAGCCAAAAATCAGTCAAAGACATTTTATATAGTAACTCACTAATTCCAAGCTTTGATTGTTTATAAGAAAGCCACAAAGAATAAATTGATAATTTCATTAGGAAAATAGATTCCTCTGTTGTATGAAATCTATCATCACAAGGGACCAAGTTCAATGAAACATTATCACCAGATTGTAATTGTAGGGGTACCAGTTTTAGCATCAACTATTTAATTATTTAGCACCACTTTAAAGCTCCTTTCTTGTTATGTAAACAAACGAATATGCAATACCTCTAAGTTTGGTTTCTGATCAATGCCATCATCAGATCGCCCAAATTTTACTTCTCGATGTCCATGCTTCTCTTGTTTTCCAGATGATTGTTCCTCAAGCCTCTTTACTGACTCCATATAGTCTTTCTGAGATTTAATTTTCTCCTTCTAAAAGAAACAACCATACTTAATAGACCTATATATTAGCTCTTTACTAATCGGTCATGCACAAAAAAAAATCCAAAAAATGGGCATCGACTAGCTTATATTCCCTCCGTACCACAAATTTAGTCACACTTTGAGTTTTACACTGACCAATATAACATCATTTATTGTGCTTGAGATTTTGTTCATGGGAAACCCTTATTCATCAGATACACAAACAATAATATTTAATCTCGACATACATTAAATAGGGGTATTTTAAACAATTTACGCACTTCAAATATAGAACTGACTATAATCTGGGACAGACCAAAAAGGCAAGTGGGATTATCCTTTTGGGATGGAGGGAGTATGTAAATTTTAGGCACCAAATTCGGAGCAACAAAATTTTGATTATATTTAGCAGTTAGCACATAATCAAAGGAGAGATTATACTTCTCATATAGAATTTTAATTAATGGCATTAAGATGGACAAGATAATTTAACATTTTCACCCAGGTATCATGTACCTCCAATGCATCAGCAAAGTTTTGTTCCACCTCAGCAACACGCTGCTGAGCCTCCATAGCTATCCTTTCAACCTCGTCCTGAAATGCTTTTTGCTGCCTTTCATGTTCTGCTATTAGTTTGTCTAGTTGTGTTTCAAGCCTCCTTGATAAACTTTTATAGTCAAATTCCTCTTTAATTTTTACCATATTCTCGACCTTCATAGCCTACAAAAAGTAACATAGTAAAAATGAATACATCTATAACAACCACCAAAATAGTAAACGGCTTGATTAAACTCCTCATACACCCAATAGTAGTGTTTCACTAGTGTTTTCACAACAGTGTATTTTCAAAGTCCTATACTTCATTTCTTAAATTATGAAAACATTGACAAGAAGCAGTTCGATCTACCAGGTCCATAAGTAACTTTAAAAAAGATAAATTAATTAGAAAAACTAAAATTTAAAAACAACGAATGAAGCAAAGAAGTTCAATTGACCCGTTGTCCAAACATGATGGTACTCGATGTCTCTCCTTGGTGGCGTGGTGATGGGCCAACAGTAATAATCAGTGAGGTTCTAGCTGTGCCTGATAATAGAATATCAAACAACATGTGTCATAAAAAGGCATATCTTCTGTATCTATACAAGCTTAACAAAACATTTTCAGACCGTATGCCTCTTCCTTTTGCAGAGGAAAGATTTCTAACCATTCCCATAAAATCCAATAATCAGATATGCATGCAAATTTATCTGGTGTGGATGTATATAAGGATCCAGAAATGCAAATCAATTTAAATATTATGGTTACTAGGGAGTAAAAGATCCAAATGTCCCGAACTCCACAAGTATGATACATATAACAATCATGATGTGTTCAAAGTTTAAAAACTGAGCACCATTCCGCTGGTCTTCTGCAAGTTATATACATGAAGGAAAAATGTGGAATAATTACAACAATGCCCTTTAGGTCTGACCTATTTAAAACAAATGTGAATGACATATTCCTCCTTCGACATTTGCGCTTCTATTTTACTACTTGCACCTATTGAAGGATACTTCTAAGAGAAGACGGTCCTCAAGGAGGTGTGTTTAGTAACTTACATAGGTATTTTTAATTTCAAAACATATTTAGTTATATAAATTACCCTAACAAATGTTAATCACATCCTGAAGAAAAGAGTGATTTAGTGTTACAATGTATATGTTGTCAAGCTTGATTGCAGAGCTTAAGTTATCCCAGCAATATATGCTATAAATTAGGCCAGAATTCTTAATTGAAGTTGCCCAAATCCTAGCTTTCCTTTATTCATAATCCTTGTAATCTCTAAACAATGGACAAAAAACTTGCACCAGGTGCACCGTGCAACTCATGTGTTTTACTAAAAGGTATTAGTTTGTTAATATTACATGTTCTACTAAAAAGTATTGGCTGTTTTCACTGAAAAATATTAGTTGTATGCAATTGCATCGTACAATTGTTGTGCAAGAGTGTTACTCTCGGACGGTCTCGAATAAAGATAATTATCATAATTATAGAGATTTTATTTTTCTAATTTTAGTGTGCTGCGATTAAGGGGAATCTGGTATTATCCCCAGACCATAACTAGAGCAGAATCCCTAAAATGTAGTTGCCCTAATCCTTGTTTTCCTTATTCTACAACGCTGTAACCTCAATATAAAGATGTCTCAAGTAGTGAACATGGATAAGAAGAAAAATTAGTAATATGGGACTCTATAATCAATCCTAATGTAGAAAGTTAGAAACTCCCTATAATGAGCTTAATCTATCCTAGCCACCATAGGCTGCTCAAGGAAAAGTAACAAGGGCAACAATGTGTCCTAATCGACAGATTTTGCTGTTGAACGCCCTATTACACAATCCTGGTAATGTAATCACAAAACTTAGCCTCATTAACCAGAAAACTATATGCAAACATAACAAGGAATTGAGGAACAGAAAATTTGTTGGTCCTTCGTCTTGTAACAAAAAATTATTTATTTAAATCTTGCATGCGTATTATTATCTGATACAATTTGATACAAAAAACACATAGGAGCATCAAGCTTATAAAACAAGTACCAATTGATCATAAAAGTTTTATAACCTCAAAAATATTCATCTAAACTTGATAATAACAGCACATGATCTCCATCAAAAATTCAAACTTGAAGAGTGTATGAGATTTAATGGCAGGAAGATCATATAGCTTTTCTATTCTGTAATGATATTTGCACTTTGCAATATGATTTCATGATAGCAACTTTATTTCTAAGAAATTCATCACCTCCAAAAGAATCTCGAAGCACTCTTGTGAGTTTTGAGTCTCGAACAGGAACATGGGCACTATTCTCTGCCAATGCATTAATACACTTTCCTAGTGCACTCAGAGAGAGATTGATAGACTTAGCTTCCCCCATTGTATGACCTCGCGCTCCCTGCCAGATGGTGATTAATGATTGTCCGAACTGGAGGTTAGAGACTTAAGCATAAACATGCCATTGCCAATGCAATACCCTTTTTTTGAATAATACCGAAGAAGAAACCACTATAATAAAATGAATGTCTAGTATGATTTTTTCAGATAAGAAAACGGAAACTAGAGAGGATCAACTAAGTATCTAATCTAAGTAGTAAATGATACATTGAATTCTCAAATACAAGAATGAAGGAAAAATAAACTGATGGCGGAAGCCAGGACATAATTTACAGAAAAGAAAATCCTCCTTGTCAGAAAGATGATAGAAGATCAAGAATACAACGACTTTTTAGATATGAGGTTTTAGGAGTATAATATTCACTGCACTACTCAGTCATTCCTTTTGGACTTCATTGATCGTGATTTAAATGGCCAAGGTTACTTTAGGTGTGCATGTTACCTTTGTCTTTTACCATAATGAGGTTTTAACAAGGCCAGCAGTAGTTTCCCTTTCAATTTCCACTTGTGGCTTGATCTGGGATTTATTTATTTTTACAATAGCACCATCTTTCTTTCAAATGTGTTTCTGATTGTATTGAGACAACTTATTCTTTTTTCCTTTTAAATACGAATTATTTATTGAAAAAAATTAAATCAGGTAAACCAGGAAAACAGAAGTACGTGAAACATCTTCTCAAAGTCCACTTTTTTCTGTGGGGAGTTACGAGATCAATGAGTCTAACGTCATAAAAGACATTGATTCAGTCAACCCGCAATTTTCGCAAACAACTTGGTGAATACATCAAAAGTAAAATATGGACTCATGACAGTAAAGGTACCAGTTGAAACATAAAAAACAGTGTCTCTTTTCAAGAAATTCATCAGGTATATCGTATCATTTCAATGACTTTCCAAGACTATGCAACTGAATCCATATTCACATACGCTATCAGAGGAATACCTGACTTGTCGATGCGCTCAGAACCAGCAAGGTCCACAATAACTAGCTTGCTTTTGCGTGTAACAGGAGGATTCAATGTTTTACCCACTGAGGTCATGTTACCATTTTCATTTAATAAAGAAGAGTTTTTTCCTTTCACAGACCTCTTTACATGTACCTGCAAAGAAAGAAACACCCACATACAATGATCAAAAATTGTGTAATCAATGTCTAGTGTGTATCACAAATTAACGGAAAATAAATATCACAACATAGAACTACACGCTCTTCACCATTAGAATGGCATGACTACGTGAGGACTCTGTATTTAATTTTGTATTTGCAGCGAATCGATGAGCTTCCCCTAATTGCAGCAATTCAATAAAACTTTTATGATCTCTAATTTCTACCAAAGTTGCCCCAGGTAGTGACACATCTCCGCTTTTTGGATCTTCCACAATTGCTATACTGTCATTAGATGGATTAAGAAGGTCTTGTATGATTTCCATGTAAAGCTGCACTAAATGCAAAGAAGGAGAACCATAAAACTGATGATTCAATAAAATTTTACTTAAAATACTTGAAAACTCGGGAAAATAAATATATAAAAAGTATTGAGATTGAAATGATAAAAAGATCCATAGAAAACAAAACCTGCAAATAAGAAACCGATATTAGATCATTCTCAGGTGATACTTCTGCCAATATATCCTCCATTGCACGTAACATTATTCCACGATCAGCTGCATCTTCTTCTCCAAGTCGTCCAAGAGTGTAGGTTTTCCCTGTACCAGTCTGTCCATACGCCATCACCGTTCCGTTGTATCCATCTAAAACACTCTGCAGAAAACAACATAAATGTGTTTTATATTTTAAGTCAGAAGGCTTGCATATTTGAAGGTCCATCCAGGATGAAGACCACATAAAAACAAACTAATACTTTACATCAATCAAAAGAAATTCAGATATCCATATGATGAAAGGTATATAAATTAAGTTTCTCTAGAGCAGCAGAATAATGTAATGAAGAATGATTTTTATTAGAAGAGTAATAGACTGAATGATATATAATGAAATTAAGATTATTCGCTTTATAAAAAACACAATAGTCTGCCAAAAATAGAAAGTCACTATTTTCCCGCCAAGATCACATTTCTAAATATAGAAATTAACTTTTTCCACTTAACTTTGAAATTGCAATAACTTTTTTCATTTCAAGTTCATTTTTATCAAATTAAAGATTTCTTTTCGATCATTAATTTGATATTGCATGTATAAAAATTAAATTTCAAATCAAAATATGAATATATTGTGATTTAAAGTGTTCTTTATTGAATTTAAATTGTTATATTTTAAATATTTTTTACATCACAAAATTCACGACAAAGTTATTGCTAATATACTAATTGTACATCAATATGGAGGATTTTTAGTATGTTAAATGCATAACCAGGGTAAAGCTTTTTAATCATTTTTTATTTAAAAAATAAAATTCTATTAGATAGAGGAAATGTAAGGAATGAGAGGTCAGTTTTACAGATTAAGAAGAAGAGATACCACATATTACATTATCACTTAAAAGAAAAGCACCAATCTAACTATATCCGTAACATGGACATCTATAAGTTCGTACAATCTGACGCCCAAAGAGCATTTCTGAAGCTAAGGACATACTCCCTCCGTCCCATTGTATTTGTCCCACTTTCCTTTTATGGACGTCCCACTATAATTTTCCCAGTCCATAAAAGGAAAAAGTAACACTCCACTATCTTATATTTTATCCCCATAAAAGGAAAAGGTAACACTCCACCTCACTTTTCATCCATAAAATAGTATAAAGGCCCACTAACTATTATTTTAATATTATTCCTTAAACAACATGGGACGGAGGGAGTATATATTAATCACTCTTAGTGCATTTAACAGTAGGGGCATCCAGGAATGTTGATTAGCTGTAAATTAGCACAAATCAAGTTACTGAGTCATGAGAAGCAAACTGCGAACTGATAAATCAATATAATAACATTAAACAAACAGCGATAAATGAATTTTCAAAATGACGACATTGCCCACCTCCGCACCGGATCCTGGAGGAACTATGGAGGTACTATCAATAACTTATACATTGGTCAAATACTGTACAAGTTCTACAACCAATCATGTCCTTTACAAGAAATATTAATATGATAGAGAAGTTCCCACACACAACAGAACAACACCTATGATATTGGAAGCAAATGGACAATAATGAGAATTAACAAATAAGTTGAACTTGTAATTACCTCAACTACAGGTCTTGCCACAACTTCATATACTCGCTTTTGTGATGCAAACTCTGTTAAAACTTCATCAAACTCATAAGTATCAGAATCCCAATTGTTTTTCCGAAGTTTCAACCGTTTGAACTGAAATAAAGCCAAGAAAATCGATAGTTGAGATGCAACCAAAAAGCTCTGGCCTTAATCATATTATCAATTCTGAACATAATGAAAACTAAGAAAAGGTACCCTAATGATATAATGATAGTAATCATATGATTGTACCTCTGGTTGCAATTCCACACAATCAGCAAAAATCAGCATCCGCGAACCATCTCTTCTGAGTTCCGAGGCCTTAATCTAACTGCAACTCGCACTCTCCCAGAAACTATTACAATTTACAGGTTCTACATTTAGATGTAATAACTCTTCAACCTCAAAATTCTTACTACAATTAAAGATGCATAAAATCACAAATGATCATCCTTGTGGCTAACACGCTACATCTAGGGAAAGTTTGTTGCTGTTTGAAAAAAAATTGCAGGAAAAGAAAGCTGACCATATTTGTCTGAATCAGTAGAGAGAGTGTTAATTAAACTCTGACAGCAAGAGACGGATACCAAAAAGAAAGGGGGAAGCAGCCATAACAACATAAAACGCATGACAAAAACTCATATGAGACGGTCTCATGCATGAGACGGGTACAATAGCACAAATCACACCCACCCCTCCCAAAGTGTTTTACAAAGTGTTAAAACGCCAATGCCCAAATTATGCCCGTCTTACCGTGAGACCGTCTCATGCAAGTGTGCTTCAAAACGCATATACTTTCAGATAAATCACAAGAGAATATCCTTCACAATTTGTAAATCCTACCATTTTCAATAGAACTTTTACATAACCCTCATAAACAAATAATCACAAAAGGCGTGATGTCTCAACTAATTTAGTGGCTATACTACGGCACCATTATTATAAAATAATTGCAGAAAAATGGTGTTGCATTCCTGAAGAACCACCAATATACATTATAACAGAAGAGATTTTAGATATAGTGAATGCAACAATTTCGAGATCAACTTTTCTCCGCAGACCTAGTAAATTACACTAAGCATTACATTCAATCAAAAAATTAAGCCAAATACACACATTACACAAGAAATAAACAACCAGTATTAACCACATTTTAAACCGTTTATCCAAAATTACACTAAATTACTTGTGGAATCATCTCGGCGACGAAGACTAGAAGAAACCGCCGTTGACTGGCGCGCCTTAGACTTGAAAGAGGTTTTGGAATTGTAATTGTCGAACTTGATAGCGCCTCCTTTTGATAAGCTGCTGCCATTTCTGTAGCTATTGGCAGACATTTCGTTTGTTGAGTGATGAATTTGGATGAATTTGAATGAGAATATATCGATATGTTGGTTGGAGAGAGAGAGTGGGATTTGGAGCCTGATGAATGATCATTGTTAGTAGTAGCTTCGGAAATAAGTATGATCCACATCTCATAAATTCCACTTTAGAATTGGATTAATGATTATTAATTCAACTACAAGTTTTTTTTACGGGACCGCATAATATACAGTAAAACCTCTATAAATTAATAACTTTGGGATCGGATGATTTTATTAATTTATAGAGATATTATTATATCGATAAATTAATAATTTATTAATTTAAAGAGGTTTTAACGTATATGCACAGTTGACCTTCAAAGTTCCAAATTATTTGAATAACTTTAAGTATACATGCATAGTTATTGATGAAAATTAAGTTAAAATACAAATGTACTAGTAGAATTCCATGAATACAAACTCACGTGGAAGTTGGAATGACTTGTTTAAATTAATTGATTTTGGAAAATACAAAAATATGGTTCATTGGACTAACATTTGTGCATTGAATCATAGATATAAATCAACACTATATATTTATCCATTGGAATCTTGGTAAATCACACAAAAATGGTCACTCATCTAAAAGGAATTCAAAAATCAACAATGACCAACCAACAACGAAAGATGTTATGTGAGTATAAGAGAGATCAACCTGGATGCACTCAAAATGATTTGGTGAAATGGGTTGAAAAATCTTTCAATTTGAAAGTTAGCCAAGCAACAATTTCGAACACTCTTAAGAGATCTGCTGAATTCCTATCATCTGACTTTGAGAAAGGTGGATCGTCTAAGCGTCAGAAATTAGTCAAGTATCCGGACCTTGAGAAGGTTGTTTATGAGTGGTTTCTCCAACATCAAGAGCGTGTGAATATAACCGGGGAGCTAATCTTAGAGAAGGCATTTAACGAGGCGCTTTAATCTTTTTACATCCGGAGGATCCGCAGATCATCGCCTTTCACAAGGTTGGCTTGAGAAATTCAAATCAAGGCATGATATCAAATCATATCGCCATTTCGGAGAGAGTGGATCAGTCGACATGCATGATATGGAGAATAAATTGGAGTCCATTAGGGAAAAAATTGATCAATTTCCAAGGAAAGATGTTTTTAATATGGATGAAATTGGTTTGTTTTACAGGTTACAAGCTGATCATTCACTTGCAACAAAGCAACTTGAAGGTAGAAAACAAGATAAGGAGAGGTTGACAATTGTTATTTGTTGCAATGAAGATGGCTCGAAAAAACTTCCTCTATGGATTATTTGTAAGTATGCAAAGCCCCGATTGTTTTAAGAATGTCAACATGAATAGCTTGAATCGTCAATACCGTACAACAAAGAGAGCTTGGATGACTAGAGTGCTTTTTTCAAGAATATGTTCGTTGGTTTGGATGAACAAATGCATGGAAGAAAAAAATTCTTTTGGTAGTCGATAATCGGCCCAACTCATTCAAACAATATTCAAGGTTTACTTAAACATCGAAGTTATTTTTCCTACCCCCAAACATGACCTCAAAATTCAACCATGTGATGCCGTTTAAATAAGAGCCTTCAAAATGTATTACTGCAAAAAGATTTTTACCGTAAGATTTTGGGAAGGCTATGAGTTAGACATACCATCTCGAAAAAGATCAATGTTTTAGATGCTATCAATATGGCAAAGTCGCTTTTGGACCGAAAATATTTATCAAGAAGCAATAGCAAATTGCTTTTCGACATGGCAAAATTCGCCGGAAAATCAAAAGCGACTCAAGTGCAAATGATGCAACTCCGGAGAAGACATTTGTGAGCTTGAGAATTTGATCACCTGTATGCAATATCACCACAAAATGGATGTGAATCAATTGCTCGACTTTCCGGGATGAAAATAATCAATGTCACGAAGTTCAGAGTCTAGAAGAGATAGTGGCCGATGTCATTCATAATCCGGAAGATGATGAAGCAGAGGATGATTCAATAACTTTGGAACCGGTCACTCTAAAATAAGCATTGCAAGCATCAACAACTCTTCATAACTTTTTGTTGCAGTACGAGAAGACAACGCCACAACTATTGGGTGCAGTAAGGAGATTTAAAGATGAGATCAACATAGATTTGAAGTTCAAGAAAAAACAAGTTACAGTAGATTCTTATTTTACGAAGTTGTCTTAAGAATATTCAAGTGCATCATATATATGTATATGATTTATTTTTAATAATTATTAATTTATGGTTTCGTCGGGACCAATATATATACACTAGGATATCAAAAAAATTATTATCTTATAATTTTATTGATTGGGTCCCAAATTTGTACTGGTCCCAACTTGGGACCGGACAAATTATTAGTTTTAGCGAGGTTATTAATTTATCGAGTATTAATTTAACGAGGTTTTACTGTAGTTTGGATCATCATTCAAATTAATTGCAACTTACCCCCTTAGTTCCGCTTGTATTTTTCTATGAGTTGGTATGCCGTGAAACTTGTTCATCGTGAAATTTAATTTTTTAAATTTTTTTACGAGCATGACTCTTCAGTTAACGATTAAAACTCTTTTGTAACATTAGTCACATCCTTCAATTATCACTGTTGATATCCCTATTATAATATATAAGTTACATCCTTCAATATCATGAGTAATATTTTTCAGTCATCATAATTAATATTTTTTAATAATATAAGTTACACTTTTTAATAAATTTCACAGATTCTTGTGTAAAACTTATTCCCTGTATATTTTGCCTTTTTTTTTAAGTTTATTGACGAGTTTTGATCATTAATGTGGGACTATCTTATCAAAGTGTGTCTAAATATTTTATTGTTGAGGTAATTGAATATTATACAAGAATCGAGGTGAGAAAGTCATTGATCTCATGTGTAATTCAAATGAAGTCGAATCAATTTAAATTTCATTGAGAATTTTAGAAGAGATAGTGAAAAGGGAATGGGAAAGAAAAGTGTTTTGTGCAATACTTTAATTTTGTAAAAGTAATTTTATGGCCAAAATTTTTATGCACCAAGTACACCGTGTCAAGGACATAATATGAAAAAAATAATTGTATATAATTTTTAGATAAAGTTAAATTTTTTTATGGTATCAAATTTTTAAGGCTCACGTCTAAATCTTAAATTCAATTATACATTTCAATATAATTAAATTGCATATTTTAAAAATAGAGTATAAAGTGGTGAACAGAGATCCATCCATCCCTACATCACATCCCACCAAAACGGAGGAGATCCATTCCTAGATGATAAAGCTAAGGAGTTCTCAACCCAACAAAAAGGAGCTTTCAAATTTTTATCCATATACTCTTTAATAAAATATTAAAAAGATATGGAGTATTTTATTTAAACGAAAAATCATCAATGTTATGATTAGTTTCTCTATAAAAAAATATCAAAAATAAAAAGTCAAGTTGAAAAAAGTGAACAAGATTAATGGTTGTTATAGTCATTTCTAATATCATTAAAATAATACAATTATAATAATTAAGCACACCCATCATCATTTATTACTATTATCGTTAATATAATTACATGATCATTTCTTATAATAACAGGCCAAACACCCCCCTAAACTTAACACGATAGAATACGCCTCATGATTATCATGGGAGTGAGGAAAATAGTTGAGGTATCAGCATAATTAGCTAGTTTGTCACTTTTAGTACAAATATAATTTTAGTACAAAAACAATTCGTACATCTTATGAATTGAAGACTTCATATATCTTAAACATTATTATGGTGAGTAAAAATAATTGAGTAGGTCTAGTGTGCAAATTTGTATAGATAAAAATCTATAAAATTGTCCTAAATCAATCAATTACATCCTAAACATTAAATAATTAACCCTAAATTATGACATATTTGAGCTGGGTGAACCATGAACTAGTCGGGCCGAGTGAACCATGAACCACTCAATTTTGTATTACATTCATTAATTATAAAATTTGGTTGAAAATTAAAGTTTTTGCATCTATACAAATTTGCATACTAGACTTTGTCAATTTGTATAGATGAAAATCTATAAAATTGTCCTAAATCAACCAACTACACCCTAAACACTAAATAATTAACCATAAATTATGACATATTTGAGCTGAGTGAACCATGAACTAGTCGGGCCGAGTGAACCATGAACCACTCAATTTTGTATTACATTTATCAATTATAAAATTTGGTTGAAAATTAAAGTTTTTGGATCTATACAAATTTGCACACTAGACTTTGTCAAAATAATTTAGAGATATTCTATTGTAAAAAAGGATTAAAATTCATCTATTAATCAAAAATTAAACTGAATTACTAAATAAGTGATCATTAAATTACAAATTTAATTTAAATTCATTTAATAATCTATCTAACATTTCATCATTTTTCACATGACGAGAATTTGCCAATCATTTATAACAGAATTTTTAGAACTTGAAAGGCGCCAAAGAGGCAGTTTGCTTTTCTTCAAAATCGATTATGCTTTATATTATTCAAATTGCAGAGAGGGCCCTCAGAATTAAAGCAAACTTGAGATTCACTACTTTGTTCATTGGTCAAATTATTGTTGAAAAGATTTGAAATATAGCAAATTAGATTCAATTGAGATTTAGTTGTAACAATATTTTTATGACATTGTTCCCTCGTACCAAATCAGTTTTTGCACTTTTTTTTGTCGGTTCCGCATTAATTTTCACACCTTAAAAATAAAGTTTACTCATAACTTTTGTCTTCACAATGTACACTTATTTACCTTTCATGTCATTATTTTTTTCTAACACGGTTAACTCACACCCACACAATTAAAGTTGATTTGACTCAAATATCCTTTATCACTTTAATAAAAAAACAAATGTTCCTTAATTTCTGTGTCCAGATCAGTGTGAAAACTAATTTGGGACAGAGGGAACATTATTTAGAGAACTAGAAGTCTTGGTCGATGAAAGAATTTCATCTAAAAGGTCAAACTTGTAGAGATGTGAATCAATTCATTGATATTAATTTCTTGACAATCTTCTACACTCGTGGGTTGAATCCTAAACTCTGCCCACTAGGAGTCCAAACGATTGAACAATTTAATATGAGTGGAGTTGTTTCTGCAGGAATTGAACACAGGATCTGGGCGTGAGTCAAAGTTCTGATATACATGAAAGAAGTTTCATCTTATAATCTAAAAAGTTTAAATTGGTAAAGAGATGTAGAATCATTCATTTATATTAATTCTATGACAGTTGAAGATGAAGACAAACACCCCCTACATAGAAAATTCTCAAATGAATGATGTAGGGAAGATTGACGATCTTCAAATCTATTTTGAAATTCTGGTTGTGTTTTTTAGAAGATTTTGATGTAGTTGTTGGGGCATGCAACTTAGGTTTTTCTCTCTTAGGTTTGGAGATTAGTTCCTCAATTCTGAATAGAGGCAAGACGATTAATTTTAATTGCGAATTAAATTACGACACGTAAAATTACATGTTAAATATCAATTAAATTTATTATTTATTGGGAATATAAAATTAATTTTTAAAATAAATAAATAAATAATTGATGGAGTAATTGGGTCTCTAAAGTCCAATAAATTAAATTGGGCTTCTAATGTCCGATAAATCAAATCGGGTCTCTAAAGTTCGATAAATCAAATTGGGTCTCTAAAGTCCGATAAATCAATTTGGGCCTCTAAGTCCAATAAATTGGATAGAGCCTCTAAAGTACAATAAATCAAAATGAGTCTCTAAAGTCTAGTAAATTAATTTGGGTCTCTAAAGTCTAGTAAATTAAATGTGGCCTCTAAAGTCCAATAAGTCAAATTGGGTCTTTAAAATCCAATAAATTAAGTCAAGCTCAGTCCAAAATTGTGGAGTCTGTCAAATCTTTCTAGGAAGTTCTACACCTTTTCGGCCCTCATAACAATCCCGTCAAACCTAGGGCAAAACCATATTCTACACCTATTTAATGGGGTCTCATTCCTCTCATTTGACACACACAAATATTGAATACACAAAATTTCATAAGTCCTGTCAAATCTTCAAGTTCTAAGTTCTTCAAAAGTCAATCACTTAACGAGTTTCAATCAAGATCAAGGTGTTAAACCTCTTGAATCGCGTTCTCCAAGTTGAAGTTCTTCTTGAGTTCTTCAAGGATGTTCTTCGAGTTCTTCGTGTCTCTTGAAAGTCCCTCAAAAATCAAATAAGAATGGTCTTCGATCCAAGATTAAAAGTGTTAAACCTCTTGGATTCGCGTTCTTCCATAAGTCCCCCTGAAGTCCCTTGAAAATCAAATAAGAATGGTCTTCGATCCAAAGCCTCTTGGATCTGCGTTCTTCCATAAGTCCTTCGAAGTTCCCTCCGAAATTAAACAAGAACGGTCTTCGATCCAAGATTACGGTGCTAATCCTCATGGATCTGCATTCTTCCATATGTCCCTTAGAAGTCCCTCATAAATTAAACAAGAATGGTCTTCGATCCAAGATTCCGGTGCTAAGCCACTTGGATCCGCTTTCTTCCATAGGTCCCATGGAAGTCAAGAAAGAACAATCTTTGATCCAAGATAAAGGTGATAAACCCCTTGGATCCGTGTTCTTCCCGTAAGTCCTTCGAAAGTCCCATTAATCAAGGATCAAGGTGCGAAGCCACTTGGATTAACGTTACAAAGTCCAAAATTCAAGCACGGATAAGATTCAGCTACAGATCCAACTCCGAAAATCTTGAAAGAACTTAAATTCAAGATCGAAGATTGGATTAAATGATCGAATTAGATATTTCACTCTAAATTTATATTCGAATCAAAAAATTATCTTTGTAATTCATTTTTTGTGTTTATTCATATTATTAAATACAAAAATTGTGTTTACGCCCCTCAACATCAAGATCGTAAGGGCTACTGTGGAGTCATCAGAGTTAGATTCTGAGAGCTTGAATGTCATCATGGTTTGCAATCGCTCGATACCTCTGATAATCTTGTGAGTGAAGGAAACAACTCAGTATGTTCTACCCCTCGACCCACCTCAAGCTCACTATCAGATTCCAACATGGCTTCGGTGATGGTAACAGACGCTATGACTGTCGAGGACCAGATAGCGCATCTGAGTAAATTCTTCGAAGGACTTGCGAAGCACATCCAAGGACAAAATGCTCAGATTACTAAGCTCATGAGCAATGAGATAAAGCGAGTCAAGTCGTACTAAAGAAAAAAAGAATTGAAGGACATAATGAGAATAAAACATCTGCTGGAGATCAACCAATGGGAGATGATCCATCAATGAAGGAGTTACATGTCTCCTCCGATGGTCTAGTTTTGGTTGATCAAATAAGAGAGATCATACTTGGAACAGTCAAGGACAAGTTTGAAGAAAGCTCTAAATTGTCTTTCACCTACACCAAGTTATACACTAAGATAATTGACGGTTTGAAAATGCCGACAGGTTACCAACCTCCCAAATTTCAACAATTTGATGGCAAAGGAAATCCAAAGCAACATATTGCTCACTTTGTGAGGACTTGTAACAATGATGGTACTTACATGGATCACCTAGTCAAGCAATTTGTGTGCTCACTGAAAGGAAATGCATTTGATTAGTACATTGATTTGGAGACCAATACAATATAGTTGGAGCAAGAATTTCTCAACCGATTCTACAACACTAGAAGGACAGTTTGAATGATCGAGTTGACAAGTGCTCATCAATGGAAGAAAGAGTCCGTGATTGATTACATAAATCGATGGGGGAACCTGATTATGAATTGCAATAATAGATTGTGCGAGACTTCAACAATCAAAATGTACATTCAAAGAATCTTGGGTCTTGGTATATCCTCCAAGATATTCAACTGAGATCTTTCAAAGATTTGGCTACTAAGGCTAACGACATGGAGATAAGTATAGCCATAAGTAAAGTTGAAGGGTCATTATCTCAAGAGTCTGTAGGTTCAAGGATAACCAAGAAGTCGGGAATGAGAGCAAGCTCGTCATCAAAGCTCCAAATAAAGAATCTAGGGTGGTAACTGCTACAGCCGTTAAATTTCGTAGGGATGAAAATGACGCAAGTGACAAAGAAAAAAGTTTCATGCAAGACAATGGGCAAAGGAGAACGTCCTTAAAAGAGTTGCAACGAAAGTAATATCCTTTCTTAGACTTCGATGTCCCTGGCATATTCAACAACTTGCTTAAAGCAAAATTCATCGAGTTGCCAAAAATGAAATGACCGGATGAGGCTAGGCACAAAAATGACCCTAGATATTACAAATATCACCGATTAGTAGGACATCCAATTCAAGTCTTCTTTATATTTAAGGAGAAAATCATGTGGTTAGAACAAGAGAAGATTATGCTAGAGGATGATGGAGCAACTGCGAATATTCTTACCTCTGAAAATGACAATATTTCGTGTCATGTGGCTAATGAAGAAAACAACGAAACATGCCAGTCTGACCATGAGTCCGATGATAAAGATGGTGATCATTCTAAAACTGTAACTTTTTACGGACAAGGACTTGCTACTTGGTTTACAATACCACAACCAACCGTTATTCGTAACTGGTTACACTTTGAAGCGAAAAGTGAATTGAATTCTAATTGATGGAGACTTAAGGGTAAATATCTTACCTTTGAGAGTGATGAAAAAGTTGGGGATACCAGCAGACGATCTCGGGAATAGTCAGTTGATGACCCAAGGATTCAAACTAGAAGGACAAAGAGCTCTCTATACGATAATACTGATTTATTGATCGAAATGAGATGCCCTCAGATGTACTCTTCCATGTCACAGATGCAAGGACGTCATGCAATATGCTCTTAGGACGCCCATGGTTGCATGAATATGGTGTGATACTCACGACATTACACCAATGCTTCAAATATCGTGAAGGTAACAACATAAAGACAATGTTCGGCGATGATAAACCCTTCATTGAAGCCGAATCATACTTTGTTGATGCTAAGTAGTTCTTAAAGAGTACAAAGACAAATAAGACCGAGAAAGATTCATCGAAAGAAATAACTGAGGATGACCGAGTTGGACCTAGCGAAGGAAGTGCGCATCCGTCTCGCGCTGATAAGGGCAAACAACCTTTTGAAGAAATAAAGGCATTGGAATAATTGACTCTTCCCTTGACCAAACTTGACGCAGTGAGACTCTCTTCAAAACCACTCGAAGGATTCACCCATCCCGTTCAAGGCGCTAGGACCAAGCCGATTAGTGCGAAAATTGCTCGAAATTGTGTGCTTATTTTACATAATTTTATAGGATATCGTGCATATTTTACTTTAAATTGACTAATTGTATTTAATTGTCGAAAAATGTAGTGTTTTGTTATTTTATAAGTGAATCAAGAAAATTTGGAACGAAATACTTGCCTAATTTTCATTGAGGTCAATCGAAGAAATAAAATCGAAAAAAGAGGATTAATTAGGCTAAAAATAAAAGAAACACAAAAGAATATGAAGGCTCACGTTGAAGGCCAAATTTAAAGCCCATGTCAGCCGCAATTTTTGAGATAGCAGCAAATGTTTGACTTCTTAAGAAAGGAGAATGTGGCCCCCCAGTTCAATGTAATATATATGATCAGTTTAGTTTGTCGTTACGTTACGCGATTTTCTAATTAAAAATTGTAATATTTTCAATAAATAATATATTTAATAGTTAAAAATATAAATATGTATATAAATTTACTAAATATGAATTAATAATTTTTTAAGGTATATATATTAATAAATTTTCTTAAACCTTGGGATAAAATTATTGAGTCAAATATTATTTATCCATGTTAGTATGAAGTTGAAACCTACAAATCAAAACAAAATAAATCGACTAAAAAAAGGCTAATAAATTAATTAACATGTAATAATTAAAAAAAAAGTGAATGAATTATAATATAAAATACTTTTTCCACATAAAATATGTTAAGATATACATAAGAGCAATTATAAAATAAAATTTTTTATTAAGAAATTAATAATTGAATATAATTCACACTAAGATAAAATACATTTAGAATGAATATTTTATTTATCTTAAATTAAGTCAAACAAAGTTACAAAAATTACAAAAAAAAATATAAATGAATAATATTATATAGTTAAATAAAACATAAAATAATAAATATGAATTACACATTTTATAAAAATAACACATAAAAATGACATGTGTAATCAAATTTCTCATTGAATGACACATAAATTAAATTAACATGGAGTTGACACATCATGGAAAAAAAAACTCCCTATTAATATATAGAGGGATGTATAGGGGATTGGGGATTGTTTAGGATATACAAAAATAGAATTACACATAAAATTTATTTTTAGTGATATGTATGATTTATTTTTTTAATAGCGTACATCAAACTTCAAAAAAATGACACACATAAATTTAAATCAATATAGAGTTAGCACATCATCAACAAAAACTCCCTATTAGTAATATATGGGATTGGGATTTCTTCTCTCAACACAAATGTTGTTCGAATGGATTTATGGAAATGGGCCTCATTCCAGTTTATTTTTCCAGCCCATTCACTTGATTAATTTCAGACCCTTCCTTTTATTATTATGGAAGCAGCCGAGAGCAGGGGATAAAAGGCACAGGGCAGCGGCCAAAATTCGAGAAAATAGATGACACATTCCGTAAATTTTAGGAGAGAAAAATTAGGCTAAGTTTTTGAGAGTTTCTACCCATTAATTTCCACCCACTAGGTAGGTGGGGTGTTTACTTAGGGAAGAGAGGGAGAGTTTGGGTGCAAGAATAAATTGAAGAACCTCCCACAAGATGTCATCTAGGGTTTACTTTTTTTCTTTTATTTCTTGTGTTTTATATTAGTTAATTTTGTGGTGTTTACTTTCTAATTTCTATCAATTGATTTTAGATTGTAAAATCATAGAGCTAAACTCTTAGTGATCTTAGATGATGGGATATTTGTGAATTTTGAGCTTATGTTTTGATTTAATTGTCTTGGTTCAATTTCTTAATTGTTTGATTAGGTTGGTGGGTTGTCATTGTTCAATTGCATAATTTCTTCTATTAGTTCATATATTGAAGCTTGATTGTTGCAAAGAAAGTTAGATAGTTGAGCTAATATGTATGGGTGTGAGTTGAGATTGTGTAATTTGAGTGGATATTGATTAATCACAATTGAGAGTTGAGTAAATTTCATTAGAACCCCATCAATTTGCGTTGGTTATTTGAATGAGAATTTGGGTAATTAATGAATAGACCATTGGAGTTTGGGCCCAAGTATATGAATTGGAAAAACATGGTTAGGAGTTAGAATAGATAAAATTTAGATAGAACTCCCCTAGTTGTGTAATTACCAGGGTGAAAATGAGTCAATTCATCATCTTCAATCCTAGGTGTTTAATTTGATACATTGATTATAGGTTTATCCAGTATGAATTGATGTAATTTTAAGTGATTGCCCTTATCTCTCGATTAAGAAATGAACTAGGATAGTGTTATTTATTCTTTTTTTTTTAACTTTTGTAAGTTGATCATCATCTAAGTTCGCGATTCTCTCCCCTTGACTTCACCTAGTTGATATCTCTTTTATTGTTTATTTTATTTGCTTTTTGCTAGTCTTTTCTTTCTTTTCTCGTATTTTCACTTTGTAACTACAATATCATGTCGATACATAGCATTAGGGCCACACAGTACTCATTTATTTGTTGGAATTTAGAGACACGTAAACATGTAATACATGAATCTAAATAAAGCAGTTCACCAACAACGAATTAATTGCATAATCTAATTACGTTAAACATAAAGAGAATCCTTCTGAATTGTAGACTCTCAACTATGGTATCCACGTAATCCTGGATTCACGGACTTGCACAGCATTTGCCAAAGATTGAATCAAGAGATGAATTTGCTAGAAAATTTAACTCTAGATTTTTATGGAGAAAATATGAACTAACGTTATTTGTGAATTCACAAGAGCTCATATATATAGGAGGACCCAAATTTTAAATCTTAAAGCTAACCCGATTGGAAATAAAATCTCTAATCTTTATTTAAATAAATCCCTTAGATTTATTTCACATGTTGTGCCTTGATTTATGTATCCCGCCAACAAATAACAACAAGCTAATAGTACGACAATCAAGCGATCGAACCGGGTAAAAGAGACGATATTTGATTACCCGGTTAATACATAAATGAGACTACGTCTGGGGCAACTAAGCGGTATATTTCACTATAATTTATGCCTAGAATACTAGAATTTTCGATCCTTTACAATGAATGATACATGAAATATATATAGACAAAGAACTAGGTTAAGAGTCTTCATAGGCACCCTCCGCGGTGGCTGCTAGGGCCGGCCGCTAAGGTGGAGTTTCGCCGTTAAATAGCGAATCCGGCCCCGGGTCAACTCCGCCATGCATACATTTCTGCGATATCCGCACCATTAACTACCCATATATTTTCCATATTTATCCCTCCCACCGACTTCGGGTGAAGTCGACTCGACTGCATATCTTCTAAGCCATGACTTACATGGCCGTGGCGAGGTCGTCCCCAAATGATCTGAACATGGCGGACACCGTTCATGTAATCGTGGGCCAGTTAATCCATGTTACAACAATTGCCCTTCGTTTAAGTCGCTCGCCGGGCCTTGACTTGACTTCATTATTCTATCGATTGCGGCAAGTCGACCTTGGGAAGTGCTCTGCGGTGAGTCGTCGCGTCCCGAGCGGTGATTTAAATTGTCATCCTCATGTGATATGATATGATGGTGTCTCGGCCGATGACATGATCACCATAAATCGTCCCTAACGGAGAACACAGTCTTGACCACGCTTCGATCCCAACGATTTTATTGATTTATATTTCGAAGTTTGATTTATTTGCATCCCGGTCCTTCTTATATCTTTTTATAAATAGGCGAGGTTTTTGGAGTCTAAAAACCCTTCTCCATGCTCAAAAACGTTCTTAAAATTGCACGATTTTTCGAAGGGAACTTTTGAGGATTCGACGAAGATCGATTCAGGTAAACTCCGTTCCTTCTTAATTTCTGCTATGGCCGTTGGTTCTTCGATGACTCCCGCTGCCCCTCAGCCCATGATTCTGTCGTTCTCGAATGAGGACGATATTGTTATCGATAAAACCGCCGCCACCATGCCCTGACTCCGCCCTTGCCTTAATGGGGACGTCTCGACCAGAATTGCCCCGAGTGATAATCGGGATGATGATGGTAATGACGAGGATGATGATGAGCAGTTCTTGGAGGAATTGGCGGAAATCACCCACCTTCCTGTTTTGACCGTTAGTCCTCTCCGCACCGCCGTGCTAGATAAGACGATGGCAGCGGGTCCCTCCGCCATGGCCCACAAGTATGGGGCTTTTGAGCGAGCTTTTGACTACCACTCTTATGAAGCTTGAGCCCCCTACAAGCGACCTAAGCGTCAATATCGAAAGTCTGTCAAATTCGCTTTTCGTGGGCGTCGAAAGAGAAATATCGGTCCATTCCCTCGTCCATGCGATGCGCTTTCGCCCTTTATACAAGGTGCCGGGATGTACTTTACGAAGGCGACTCCGATGAGGCTGTGACCGGCCACTTTGGGATGATTCTTTGTGAATGACCATGCAATGGAGGCCGGAGGTCGTTCCCTGCTGCCCGGTTGTCTCCCCACTGCTCATGACTGGAACCGTGAGCCTCACGCAGATTACTCCGAATGGTTGGAGTTACATTCTATCTACCATGCATAATGATCTTTGGAGACAAGCCATATTATATTCGGTTGCGAATCCGCCAAAATTTCTTATGTGATGGCCTTTGTTCAGGCCGTGATTCTGACGTTGTATGCGACCGTAGGGTAGGGAGCTTGTGAGTGGGATTCTAACAAAGGTCAGCGGTAGCCGCGAAGTGGTGGTTCGTCGATTGGGCGTGGGGAGTCCGCGGACCTTCCAGTACTTTACTATCTGGCGTCGACGGCACTATACCTTTCGTGTTGAACATGGTAAATTTTATACTTTTAACTGCGAGGATCGTCTTGATCTAATTTTCCTTTCAACTGCGGTGTTTCTCTCCTTCTGCTTGAGCACATCTTTGGGACTTCTTGGAGGCCTACAACATTGTCCGGTGATCTCCTCGCCTCTTGGGGATGTCAACGCCTTTGAACTTCGGAGATCGATCGACTCAAGGGCTACCGCATACACATATCCCATATCTCAAAATCCTGTAAGTTATTGTCAATACTTTGGCGTGACTTTGTCTTGAATTTATATGGCCGAATCTCTTTTTTGTGGGCAGATTCCTCATATCTCGGTCTCTGCGGCGTGAACGCCCAGCCCTCTATGATGTTGTTTGAAAGAAAATCGGTGCTCGGACAAATGAAACAGCGGTGGCCTCACGATGCCGCTCCTCTAAGCTCGACCCTAGATCCCTCGCGGCTGATAAAGGAAAGAAAATCCATGGGCCGCCTCCTTAGGTTTCGCCGAAGAAGGTGAAGGTGAGGAGATCGATCTGTACCAATCGAGATAAATCGGGGACTCGGAAAGGAATCGCTATGTCCTCCAGACCTCCTCTCTCTGCTCGAGAAGAAGGGGGTCGCCATCCGGATGATGACTCTGCTGGCGGGATGCTTCGGAGTGGATGAGTAAGTCCGATCACAAATTTCCTTTAATTGTTATCCTTATTTTGCCTAACGATTCATATTTTTCGACCCAGGATCTCGCCCACACAAATTCTCTCCGGGAGGTGCTAAGCTTTTGAGGTCGCCTCTACTCGTTTAGTAAGGGGTCCCGAAGGTCGGGCTCTTATCTTTCGGAACGTAGAACTTGCCGGGTGGACACAAACAGACCACGCCAATGCCATCGCCGAAAGTGATGGGTAATTTATACTCGACTCTCGCCTATTCCCAAAGCTGCATTCTTTCCGGAAAAAATCCGATTATCGCTTGGAGTCGGAGCTCGAGAACTGAGGAAGGCACAAGTGCGGGGTTGCCGGCGTGCCAAGTCAATCCTCTCACCGAGACGGAAGGACTTGGAGGCGTCAACTCCGAGTTGACTCAAAAAATTTCAGATCTCGAGGGTCGCTTGGCGGATGTTGAGGGTGAGCTCGCGGTGGAGAGAGCGAGTGTGGCTCGAGTCGAGGATGAACTGGCTGAGACAAGGGAGAAGTTGTTCGCCAAGGAGGCACAGTTAAAGGGGGCCGAGGAGCTGAATGCCAACTTTGCTTATGTGATGGCATTGTCCGGGGCCATCCGGTTTATCATGTTTGCGAACCTTAATCGGGCGACTCAGCGATTTTATCACCGAAGCTATCCGACCACGTTCAGGATAACCCTCGCCTCAACGTAAACTTTTTGGAGATCAAGGACTTAGAAGACATGGGCATTGACCTCTCCTTCTTTGCCAACCCGAGCCGGATTGTGCGCCCGACTCCTGATCCCATTGAGACTCGATTAAGATCCTATTTGATCCGACCCCCGAGGCCCCTTTAGCCTGGTCGACCTCACTCCGGGAGGTCGCAGGAGGGAAGTAGGAGAGGTCGGGTGCCGATCCTGCGGGGGATGCCGTCATCCCTGGTCTCTGATAGGGATGCTTATCAGGATTCCAGTTGTTCTTAAGAATGATAACATCAAGAATCCTGATAAGAAAAAGGAGATTGAGAAGTTGTTGAACCCCATCCCCAACAACACATTTGATCAACGAGCTTTGAAGCCGATGTCCGTTTAGAAATCGCAGTGAAGTCGCGCAGTGTCAGATTGCTAGGTGTATTTTACTTTTCATTGTCTTTAGGCCGCTAACTGTAATCATCTTTTGAACTCTCTAATGTATCGACCTTCGGGCCTTTGTTATTAATGAAAATTTTATCTTTTTCCTTCCCTTATTGTGCCAACTTGATTTCCTTACGCGACTTTCAAATTTCTTTGTCTCATCGTCTTATTATTACTGCGACTTTATTTTGAACTTTCACTTAGTCGTCTTACAAAGTTGGGGAAAAATCTCACCTCGTTGGGTGGTGATCTCACCTCCAATATGTCGAAAGTTGTACCTCGGGTGATGAATGTTTTTTCATACATGGCCCCCTTGGTTTTAACACAGGAATTTTGAAAAGAATAAAAGTCATTATTATTGACTGGTAGAATCATTTACAAAGATGCAACTTTGAAT
Organism: Stenogyne calaminthoides; assembly: GCA_037126765.1. Lineage (NCBI taxonomy): Eukaryota > Viridiplantae > Streptophyta > Magnoliopsida > Lamiales > Lamiaceae > Stenogyne > Stenogyne calaminthoides. The sequence continues at coordinate 38,596,912 of JBBCBC010000001.1, read as the reverse complement.
CTATTGATAATACTTATTGAGATGAGTCGCATTCCACGGGTACTAATCCTTAGTGCCCTCTGGACTTTTGAGCTCGTAGGCTCCATTGGACAAGACTTTTGACACCTTGAATGGACCTTCGGTTTGGACGAAGCCCTCTAGATACAATCGAGCACCTTTTTTAACACCAAGTCTCCTTTCTTGAATTGTTGAAATCTCACTTTAGAGTAATAGTACTTCTTGTTCACGCTTATATCTCGCGTTTCTTATATTGGCTTCTAGTCGCTTTTCGAGTAGGTCCGTGTTTACGCTAAAAGTCTCATCGTTGTGGTCGATCATAGCTTGATTTCGTGCGGAGGTTAGAAACCGACCTCATGTACTCACCGCCTCGGCCCAAAAAGCCAATGAGTAGGAGTCTCCCGTGAATTTTGGTAGGTTGTCCCATATCCACCATAACACGCCGGGGAGATCGCTAGCCCATTTTCCTTCCCCTAATCTTGGCTTTCAGTTGTGTTTGATGATTTTGTTCACCGCTTCGACCTGGCCGCTCGATTGAGGGTGGTATGGAGTCGAGAAGAGCTTTGCGATCTTCCATTTTTGAAGAAATTGTCGATTTTGGAGGCCAATTAACTGTTTTCCATTATCCGATATAATAGCATGATAAAACCAAACTGCGGATGATATTCCACCATATGAACTTGATGGCGTGATGTTGGTCTATGGTTGCGGGGCCTCAACCTCGCCCATTTTTGTGAAGTAATCCACATGACCGGGCATATTTGGTGAGCTCGAGCCATTGGGAGCGCCCAATAACGTCTATCCCCCACTTTGCAAAAGGGCGAAGGATCGAGGATGCTTCGTGAGTTCTTCTAGAGCGACTTTGATGGACGGTGCATGAATTTGGCATTTATGGCACTTCATGGCGAAGATGATGACGCTGGGCCCTTAGGGTTACTAAAAAAATACCTTTGTCTTGTGGTTTTGTGAGCAAATGATTGCCCCCAAACATGGTTTCGCATACACCTTCGTGTATTTCCCTTGACGCAGCTTGCCGCTTGTTCCGCGTGATGCATCTAAGTAGTGGGCAGCTGAAGCCTCACTTATACAACTCGTTATTGATCATTGTATAGTAGCGACCTTCGTAATTGCAGTTTCTTTAGCTTGAATTCTATCGTCTTGTAAGAGATCATCGTCAAGTACTCAATGATGGATGTCATCCATCCAATCGTCGGGGTTTTCCTAGGGTCATTGACCATGTAGATGATCGATGGAGGGGTGGGAGAGCTTTGTGATGGTGACATCCTTCATCTCTCTGGCTGGCCCACTCAAGTCGCTAGTCGTCTTTAGAAGCATCAACTCGTGAGTTAGATCCCTCGAAACCAATTTAATGTGGATTTGTTCGATTTCGACATAGTCTCTTGACCACCTCCATAAATGGCCCGTCATTCTATCGGGCCTCGTGACTCTCGAGACTTGACATGCCACGAGCTGGAGAGCCCATGTGTACCTATAACCTTTTGATGCCCATTGATGTTGACATCTCGGCGATTTGTGGCCTCTATATTCGCCTCGTTGTTTGTCGCGGGAAAGTTTGAAAGTGATGGCGTTCCTGGAACTAAATGCCTTCCCGGACTTATCAAGACTACCCAAAGACACGACGTGGGAAGTCACCGATCCATCCATGAATAACCCGCTAGGTGGATCGGTTGAAGTTAATGGTCTCAGGAGAAGGTTAGTTCGACGATGAAATCGCAAGTGCACCAGGCTTTTATTTCACAGGAGTTCATATGTTACCCTTATTGTTCAATCTATAGTCCACTTGAGGCATTGACCTATCAGTCGATGGAGCACATTCCTAAAGGCAGTGGGTAAGAACTTCAATTGATGGTCGAAAAAGTTAGGCTCAACTTCCCTACACTCACGACTAGTGCATACGCCAAATTTTTC